>JASVEL010011613.1:0-45287 GCA_032618575.1 Nicotiana noctiflora | reverse complement strand
ATTGAAAGTATTCTTTTGATGTGCCATTTGTCGAAGAAGTCGGTTGTTTTTTGTCCTATGAACTGTCATCCATTATCGCGGGTTATTTCTTTCAGGATGCCGAAGCGACATATAATGTTCTTCCAGATGAAGACGATGACCTCTTGCTCGCGGATCTGGGCGTAGGCACCTGTTTCCACCCACTTGGAGAAATAGTCTGTTAAAACTAATAAAAATAGTACCTTTCCTCGTCCGACGGGTAGTGGTCCGACGATGTCCATTCCCCATTTAATGAAGGGCCATGGTGAGGTGACCGAATGGAGGGATTCCCCCGGCTGATGTATCAGAGGGGCGAACTTTTGACATTTTTCGCATTGGCGAACGTATTCTGCCGCGTCCTTTTTCATGGTGGGCCAGTAGTACCCAGCCCGTATTAGATATTGCACGAGTGCTTGATTGCCTGTATGAGCGCCACAATGACCTTCGTGGACCTTCTCTAATACTGGCATCGTCTGGTTGGGGACTAGGCACTTAGCCAGGGGTCCTCCAAAAGTCCTTTTATAGAGGTCGTTATTTACCATACAGTACCTCGCTGCCTGTGCGCGAAGCTTTCTTGCTTCTTTTTTGTCGTGTGGTAGGTTTCCATCGTGCAAATATGACACAAATTGACTGTGCCAGTCCCAAGCCAGATGCAGGGAGAGTACCTCGGTGTCGTCGATCGCTGAGTGAAGGAGGGTAACAGTGCTTTCTTTATTCAAGATTGGTGGCGGTGGTGGCCAGTTTAGCCAGCCCGTCCGCTTCGACGTTATGCACCCTAGGGACCTGTTCAAAATGACATTCGTCAAGCTGTGCCATTAGTTTGCAGATTTCTTCTCGGTATTTCTGTTGTCTTTGCTCCTTGACCTAATAATTCTCGGTGACATGATTTACCACGAGTTGCGAGTCGCAATGTAGGACCAGTCGGCGAGCTCCATACCTAATGGCTATTTTATACCTGCAATAACAGCTTCATATTCTGCCTCGTTGTTAGTCATCTCGGGACATCGTATGGACTGGCGAATGACTTCGCCTATGGGAACTTCGAGGACGAGTCCCAGTCCCGATCCCGAGGCATTTGAGGCCTCTTCAGTGTAGAGAATCCAGGGGTCGATGTTTGAAGCGGCTTGCATGGCTTCCTTCTCCGCCTCTACTGAGATTTTGACACTAAAGTCGGCCACGAAGTCGGCGAGGACTTGCGACTTGATGGCAGTTCTGGGAATTTAAGTGATGTTGTGCTCGCTGAGCTCTATGGCCCATCTAGCGAGACGGCCCGATAGTTCGGGTTTGTGCAGGATGCTCCTTAGAGGGAAAGTGGTCACTACTTTGATGGGGTGGCACTGGAAGTAGGCTCTCGGCTTTCTGGAAGCCGTGACCAGTGCCAAAGCCAATTTCTCGAGGTGCGGGTACCGAGTTTCGGCGTCCACTAGGGTTTTGCTAATGTAATAGATAGGCGATTGCATACCTTTTTCTTCACGAACCAGTACCGCGCTGAACGCAACTTTTGATACGGCTAGACATATCAGTAGAGGCTCACCTGGTTTTTCTTTTGATAACAATGGTGGCGACGATAGATATGTCTTTATTTCTTGCAGGGCTTTGATGCATTCGTCATTCCAATGGAATCTGTTATCCTTTCTCAACACGCTGAAGAATGTGGCATCTGTCTGAGGATCGGGAGATGAAGTGGGAGAGGGCGGCTATTCGACCTGTCAACTTTTAGACCTATTTCTTGCTATTGAGTGTTTCAGGTATTGAGGCGATTGCCTTGATCTGATCGTGGTTGACTTCGATCCCTCTTTGGGATACGAGAAAACCTAGAAACTATCCTGACGCCACGCCAAAGGCGCATTTCTCGGGATTCAGCTTCATCCCGTATTTGTTCAGTATCTCGAAGGCCTCTCGCAAGTGGCCGATGTGATTCTCTTCCTTGCCGACTTCACTAGCATGTCTTCGATGTAAACCTCCATGTGGTTTTCCCAAGTTGCTCCTTAAACATCTTAGTGACCAGCCTTTGGTAAGTGGCCTTTACATTCTTGAGCCCGAAGGGCATCACTTTGTAAAAGTAGGTACCCTGGTGTGTGATGAGCGTGGTTTTCTCTTGATCTTCCTCGGCCATCAGGATTTGGTTATAGCCGGAGTATGCATCCAAGAAACTTAGTAGTTCATGTCTGGCGGTAGCGTCGATCAGTTAATCAATGTGAGGGCGGGGGAAGGAATCCTTAGGACAGGCCTTGTTCAGGTCGGTTAAGTACACGTACATCCTCCATTTCCTGTTCTTCTTTTTGACTATCACCACGTTGGCGACCCATTGTGGGTATTTCGAATCCCTAACGAAGCCGTTGGCTAGCAGCTTGTCTACTTCTTCACGGACTGCCTCGTTGATTGCGGCGTTGAAATTTCTCCTGATTTGCCTTAACAACGGATATAGTGGGTCCACGTTGAGCCTGTTGGTGGCGATATCTAGCGAGATCCCTTTCATGTCTGCATGGGAAAAAGCAAATGTGTCTGCATGGTTAGTCAGAAATTCATGATACTTACCCAGGTCGGTAAGCCCGTGGCCGATGTACGCCTTTCTTTCGGGGTTGTCACGATCTAGCTGAACTAGGTCGATTCCTCGACCGTAGCTTTACAAGCTTTCACAACGTCTGGGTCTCTGATGGCATCGGCTGTCGGGTCCGCTTTGGTCCCCGGCATGGTTGATTGCTATGCTTCTTCGCTCGCCCCGCTCAATTTCCGGGTGTGGGCGCAGTCTTATGTTATTTTATAGCACTCTTACGCTGTGTGCGATTCTCCCTTGATGTTGAATATTCCCCATGGGGTAGGGAACTTGAACACTTGATACAAGCTTGAGGGGACCGCTCACATGGCATATATCCATGGGAGCCCGATGATGACATTGTAGGCTATCTCTTGGTTCATCACATGGAAAGTGGTTTCCAGGGTGACTCCCCCCGCGAGGATGGGTAGAGTCACTTCTCCTGATGTGCACTCCACTACATTGTTAAAACTAGATAGAGTTATGCAGCGGGGGGTTATCCTGTCTTCGAGTCCCATTTGTTAGAGGACTCTCGAATGGATGATGCAGGCGCCGCTTCCGTCATCGAGCATGACTCTCTCAACGACCGTATCAACGATACGTAAAGTAATAACTAAAGCATCATAATGAGGGAAACACAAACCGTCGGCGTTAGACTTATCGAAGGTGATACTTCCTTCGAGGTCATCGTACCGTTCGTAGGAGATGGTCCTCTTAAGTCTGTATGTGTTGGAAAATTTGACATGATTGATGGCGACGTCATTCCCTTCTCCGACGATCATGTTCACCGTACGCGTCGGAGAGGGTAGTTTCGGAGGTCCAAGGGAATGTTCTAGTCCGCGTGCAAATTTAGTTTTCCCCATGTCGCTGAGCAGCTCCTTCAGGTACCCTTGGTTTAGCATCTTGGCGAGTTCTTGTCGTAGGCCAATCCAGTCTTCGGTCCTGTGCCCCCATTCTTGGTGAAATTCACACAGGACGTTTGACTTTCTTGTGGCAGGGTCCGATTTCATTTGCTGAGGCCATTGCACCTTGGTGTCGAGCTTCTCTAGTGCGTACACAATTTCTGAAGGAGAAACACAGAAGTTATGTGAAGAAAGTAAAGGGGGCGTACCTCGTTCGTTTCTGAGCGGGGCGAGATGGCGTTGTAGTGCATTTGCATGGCAAGGGGGCGGAAGGGGTGACCTCATGTAAGGCTGGTGTCGCTCTTTACTGGGGAGAGGGGGGAGTTCCCAACATCCCTCGTGTCATCGATCTCTCCTTGTGTCTGGATGTATGGCTGTCAGCCGTCGGGTCGGTCCATTAAGATCCTCATTGTCTGCCCGTAACTCGGCATAATAGGCATTATGGATCTCGTCCTAGGTTGTAGGGGATACTTCATGAGCCAGCTTAGCAGTTTTTTAGTTGCTCTGGAGCCGTCCCTGCTGAGTCCGTTCTGGAAAGCCGCTACCACCATGCCCTCTGACACGTTTGGTAGGCTCATTCTTACCCTGTTGAATCTGGCAAGGAAGTCCCTGAGGCCTTCGCCCGTGGTTTGTCTGACGGCGAAGATATCGTTTACCCTCGCTTCTGCCTTTTTAGCGCCGGCATGTGCCGTGACGAACTTATCCGCCATCTCTTCGAAGGTTGAGATTGCTTTGGCGGGTAGTTGGGAATACCAGGTCAGGGCTCCTCCGGTCAATGTTTCGCCAAACTTCTTCAGCAGCACTGATGGTACCTATTCCTTATACCAATCGTTACATGTCACAGTGGTTACATAGTGGATGAGATGATCCTCGGGATCGGTGGTTCCGTCATACACCCTCAGGTAGGGGGGCATCTTGAAGGTCTTCAGGATGGTGTAGGGTGCGGCTTCCTCGGAGTAGGGTTACTCTAAAAATCTTCCTACGTCCCGTTTGGGTAGCAGTTTAGGTGCTCCGGGGATCTTGTCAACTCTATCCTGGTGTTCCTTCATTTGGTCACGGAGGGCAGGGCCTGATTTTCGTTTTTCATTTCTTCCATCTTTCTCAGAATGGAGGCCAACGTGTCGTTGAGTGTTTGCGTTTCGACGGGTTGGCTGTTGGTTCGTGTTCCTTCCTGCTCGTCTGATGCGGCGGTGTTGCTTGTTGTTGGTGCTGCATTTTCATAACCCCGAGGTGGCTTTTCCACTAAGCCGCTCAGGGTGCTGGTTAGCAATTCTCCTCTAGTAATTTCCTGACCGCTGGGGGTGCTTCTCTTAAAATGGAGGTGTCTTTTTCTTGCAGGGTTGCAAGATTCCCGAAGGGGTAAGGTGAGACTTCCGCCTCGGGTGTGATATCAGGGGTGGCGTTGATGGCAACACTACCACCGGCCTCGTTCATGGAACTCAAGAGGTTGGTGGTAACTTCCATTATGGCTTTGGATCGGGTGTTGTTTTTGGCCATTTCTGGGTTCTTTCTGATGATCGGATCTTTTGGATGTATACTACGAATTTGATTCTCGAAATCCCCACAGACGGCGCCAAATTGTTTGACTCAAAAGTTATCAGTTACTTTTTGAATTAAAGACAATCGAAGATTATATGAGAGGGTAAATCGGAATCAATGGCAATATATCCAAAGACAGATCTTATGATTCGTATGTGGTTTGTTCTTATAAAATTGTAAGAGATCTCAGTGAAGTGTTAAAGCTAGCTAGCAATAAAGAGATGAAATAGAGAGAGAATGATAGATAGAGAGAGAGATTGTATTATTATTGAATAATAACACCTGCCTTACAAATGAGGGAGACCCTTCCTTATATAGAATGAAGGTCCCCTCGCCAACACATTACATCATTTCAGAGCTACTGCTATTACAGTAACGGCATTGGGGAGGGGGGAGGGGGGAAGTCGGGGCGCCTATACGGACGAGCCTGTCGATACGCCTCTATGGTCGGAGGCATACTCCCTTTTGTCGTATGAACGTGAAAGAGGATATCATTCGACATCTACGGTCGTATAGGGATACGTACCAGACTCATATTACATCCGATTCGACCCTGTACAAGTACAAAAGACAGAAGAGAAATATAGAAGTAAGATGTAATTTATCAGAAGATAGACCATATATTGGTCATAAGGATTTGGGATCTTCTCTTTTCATTTTAACTTTTTCAATATTAAAAAATAGTTATAGTCTCATTAGAACATGCAGAGGATGATATTAATGAGAATGTGATATACCTAAAAATAATCCGACACTCCCTCAGTGCCATCCTTTTCGCTAATTAAACAGCGTTATGTTGCTATGGGTCTTTCATCAGTGCCAACCATTTTGGTAAATGCAATGGTCCAATCTTTTTCGGTTTTTAACTCAAATTGAGAAATTTAATTCTAGAAGTTAAAATTAGAGTGTGGACACTTATTCTTATTTATGGTAATTGATAATAAAACATATTTTACATTTATTATGGATTTGTTATAAACACAATATACAAAATTACAAATTAAATAATTATAAAAGCTTATCTACACCCAATATGTATGTCATATTTAATTTACTCTATACGGTTCCACAAGTATAGTATAATTCCAAATTAAATTAATATACTTAAACTAGGTCCATATCAGAAACTTGTGGCACAAATAACTCGAAAACAACAGCCTTACAAACATCCCTGCTCTACCTTTCCATTTTTTAACAGGTAACAAAATAAGGGTTAGCTCTCCCTTTGTTAGAGGTAAAATCAGATTGCTGCTAAATTATTATGCATTGTTATTCTCCTTCTTCATTCCCATCGTCGTTCTCTAATTCAAAGACGACGACGAGGTTCATCGTCGTTTTCCAGTGGAGGAATTCTAGCCAAAATGTTCATTCAACCTCCTTTCAAGATCTTAGAAATCAATGTGATTTCAGCCCAAGATTTACCCCCCGTGTCGAAAATGTTACGAACCTTTGCCGTTGCATATATACATCCTGACCATAGATTAACAACTAGGGTTGATCACAATGGCAAAACAAACCCTACATGGAATTATAAGATGGTTTTTCGTGTGGACGATAAGTTTCTTAATTCAGAATCAGCTTCTGTCACGTTTGAGATTTATAACGTTGCATGGTTACGTGATCTCCCTATTGGCACAACTCACCTTATGATAAATAGCTTTTTTCCTCCTCTTTCATCCAAAAATCCAACAATGAGATCTACTACTCTTCATATTCGTCGTCCGAGTGGTCATTTACAAGGGCTCCTTCATGTTAGTATCCAATTGATTGACACTAGCCCTCTAGAAATTCTCCCTTCTGGAAGTGAATTAAGCTCTTCTATATGTACAAGCCATGTCTCATCAAAAGATGAAAAAAGTATTAGTGACGAAAAATTTGAAAGCATCTCGACTATTTCCAAAGGTCATGATACGTTGTACGAAGAAGACATTACCAAGAATATTAATTACGTGGTGGAGACTCGAGACGAGAATAAAACTCAAAAAAGAGGAATACTGCAACGTTTACGTAGTAAACGAATAATGTCTAATAACAGTTCAGATTTTTCACCAAATCAAAAGATGAGAAGGACACCAACTGTGTCATTTTGTTCAGGGGTGCAACCTATACCTTCAATTGTGGCAGAAGATATGAAGAAAGGATTGTATAACACAGGGGAAGGAATAGAATATGGAAGTTCTGTATTCGAGAACTGGACTGTACCAGGTGATAAAGATGAAGAAATCCAATCAATGCGATCGAAAAGCTTGACGTGGGGCTCAGATGATCAAGTTCATATGCAAGAACATGTTGAAATTAAGAAGAAATCTCGACCAAGAAGACATGATTCAGATGGAGGAGGGTTGTTTTCATGTTTTGGAAAAGCATATGGTTTTGAATTCAAGCTTATTTGTGGGTCAAGAAGCAACAAGAAGAAGAAGAGAGACGTAAAGCTTGAACGCCAGAAGAGTTTTCCTTATAATAATAATTATGAGGATAACTTACGCAGGTTTTACATATAATTAATTTACTTTCAATTTTTGTTGAGAGTAATTCTGAGTCTTCAAGCAATATGTAAAATGGTTTAGGGTATCCATAATGATGTTGATTTCTTAAATTTTACGAACATTAAGGTCTCTCCAGCCCAATGTATACCCATACGTGTTAGTTTGTGATCTTTATGCATATGTACAAGAAAAAATAAATATTCTTACGATGTAGGTTTCAATTTATATGTATAAATTTAATGTTGAATTCTGCTACCATAGATGGCGATATCTTTGGATAAGTTTCCCTATATATAATATTTCCTTGAACTACCCACCCTCTTCTCGAATTTACTTTAGGTTTTGGGCCACCTACCTTTGAATTTAAAGTGACTGCGGCTGTATTATGTATATGACTACAAATGTGGCTCATCAAGATTCAAACTAAAATAGGAAATACTAATTGCTGAGATGAGCTAAAAAACATTAGTACTACAATATATCAGAGACAAATACATTTAGTACTCGATTATGAGCCCCTAGTTCTCTATAGTAATACAGTACACACTATAATACCAGTGGAAGTACTCTTAATCCATTTATGAAGAATATATTTCTTTATTTATTATGATTTTGGTTGATCCAACGCAAGGAAGAATGACATTTTATTTTATAATAGCGGAAGGCAAATCCTTTCCTGTATTTCACTGTACACCTACCTTCAATTTGTTTTTTCTTTCTGCTCATTTAATTATGAGGTTAATTAACTAATTAAACTATTTAGATAACAATGATAAAACTTCGTAGCCCGTTTTTCTTGCCACATTTCTTAAAAGGAAAGAGAAGAATGTAAAGCAATTTCTCCTAAATATACATGTAAATTTCAGTAGAAATCGGACTACCTATGCATTTTTCTTGTTTGAAGAACAAAAGCTGGAAAAACAGCAAGAGCGGAATTAACGCATAAAATACACACTTATAATATTGATATGTTATAATGTGTTTATCAAGTCCCTAATTATTTCCAAGAAAAATTATTTCTCCACTAGCTTTATGCAGGAAATCTTACTAACCGCTTCAATATATTTATTTGATCTATACATTAACTATGTGTACTTGTGTAGCTAGTAAAAACTAAACTCTAGCTTGAAATTTTCATAGCTTCAAGCTATGCGTGGAAAATTGGAATACCATTAGTGAAAGCTGGCGAATTAAAAAGTAAAATCAAGATGAGAAAATAGTATTAGTCGACCAGCAACAGAAGTTATATTTGCCGAAGGCCATTAGTATATGTTTCCATTCATATCTTAGTAACTTCATAGCCGGATTATCTTTTAGACTTCTAGAAAAATAAAAAATTCAGCCACTACCTTGTAATTATTTTCAATTCGAGGAAAGATGAAACTATAATTCTTAGAATGAGTACATTATGTGATCTTATTTTCGGGAAGGATCCACTAAATGTACCAGCGAAGTATTGTCGGGTCGATAGCCCTTGATCACATATCTTACTTACAAAAAAAAAGGGAGGAACTTCGTGAAGTTTGGTGAAAGAGGTCGATCATGCGCAGGATTGATCTAAGAGCTTCTTCTTCTTTTCTACAAATAGAAAATGAATTACAGTGTACAGTCAACTTACTAAGCTACTATTATAAAACTAATTCAGGGACTAACTACTGAGTTAGTTACTAACTTTACATATTACATATACACCCATCACTTTTAACTTAGCTACACAATACTACCCTACTTCGTTTTTGTTACTCTCAACACTCCCCGTCAAGCAGGAGGGTGTGAACACATTTAACAGACCCAGCTTGACACTAAATATTCATGTTGCTGCCTTCCAAGCCCTTTAGTCAAAATGTCTGCTTGTTGTTCTTCAGATTGGATGTACTGAGGCATTACATCTCCTTTCTGCACTATCTCTTTTATGAAATGGCAGTCTATCTCAATACGTTTGGTTCGTTCATGATAAACTGGGTTCCTAGCAATTTGGATTGATGCTTTGTTATCACATAACAACTCAATTGGGAGCTTCAACTCTATCCCTAGTTCTTCATATAATCTGATCAGCCATGTTATTTCTGACATAACTGAAGCCATGCTTATATACTCGGCTTCAGCTGAGCTCATAGACATTGTAGTTTGCTTCTTGGACTTCCAAGATACCAAAGATTCCCCATACTCCACTAAGTATCCTGTCACTAATCTCCTGGTGTTTTGACAAGAAGCGCAATCTGCATCACAGTATGCCTTGATTTCTTCTGCTCGTTTGCTTGATAGTAACACTCCCAATCCAGGTTCTCTTTTGATGTATCTAATAATTCTCATGGCTACTTCCATATGATATCTCTTTGGTTACTACAGAAATTGGCTCAAGATTTGAACAACAAAGCTTATATCTGGCCTAGTCACTGTAAGATACAACAACTTGCCGATTACTATTTGATAAGCTTATATATTATCCAGTGGTATATCACCTTTGTGTCCAGCATGATCATTATATTCTACACTAGTCAATTTTTGATTGCTTTCCAACGGAGTCCAGGCAGATTTTGCTCCCCCTAAGCCTGAATCTAAAATCAGTTGCAGAGCATACTTCCTCTGGTTCATAAGTATGCCATGTCTAGACCTTGAAAATTATGTTTCCAAGAAAAACTTCAGCTCTCCCATATCCTTTATTTTGATTGCTTGTTGTAGTGCATTCTTAGTGTCACATACCAACTCATTATCATTGCCAGTGATAAGTAAATCATCAGCATATACTAATACAAATACAATCTTGGATCCTACCTTCTAATTAATAAGGAGTGATTTAGTTGGCTTTGTAGAAAACCAGTCTTCACCGATGCATCTACCAGCTTCACATTCCATTGTCGAGATGCTTGCTTAAGACCATATAAGGACTTGACAAGCTTACACACTTAGGCCTGGCTTCCCCTTGCTGTGAAAACCTTGAGGAAGTTGCACGTAACTTCATCATAGAGGTCTCCTTATAAGAAGGCATTATAGATATCCATTTGATTGATATGCCACTCTTGAGTTGCAGTAATGCATAGCACTACCCTCACTCTTACCATCTTTACAACTGGTGAAAAGGTGTCCTAATAATCAAGACCTTCCCTCTAGCTGTACCCCTTTGCCACTGGCCTTGCTTTATACCTCTCAACTTCACCATTTGCCTGGTACTTGATCTTATATACCCATTTGCAACCAATGGCTCTCTTGTTCGGCAGCAATAGCATTATCTACCATGTTTTGTTGTCTAAAAGAGCAGTGATCTCAACCTTCATGGCATCCACCCATATGGGATCTTTTCAAGCTTCAACAAAAGATGTAGGTTCAACCGTTGTAGAAAATGTTGCTAGATGGGCATGATAGTTATGTGACAGACTGCTGTAATCCAGGAAGTTACTCAAGGGGTAAGGAAAAGAACTACTGGCTTGAGAAGTCATATAGTCATGCAGCTATAATGGGGGACATTTATCTCGAGTTTACATTCTCCGAGGAATTGCTTCATGATTGTATTTTAGTGATTATAATATCTTGGCCATCATTTGTATTTTCACGTATGTCAGCATCTTCACTTGCTATTGTAGGAGCCATATCTTCAGGTTCACTTGGAGGTGCTTCTCCTGAGTGAAGATCCTCTATATTGACCCCTTGTTCTGCACTATGATCATCAAACTGAGAATCAATTGTAGTTGTAGGGGCAGGATCAGTGATGTTTGCAGTAGGCACAACCCGAGTGATCAAGTAGGGATCAAGTTGAAACATTGCAGGTCTTGTGGTCTACAGATCTTTGAAAGAAAAAACTGACTCCCTGAAAGTCACATTCTTGCTGACAAAGAATTTTTTGTGAGTTAAATCAAACAACAAGTATCCTTTTTACACAACTGAATAGCCCATCAGAACACTGCCCACAACTTTTGGTTGGAATTTTATCACCAATGAGTGATGGTGTATCATAACAAAGACATCCTGGAGCCCTCATATGCTTCATAGATAGACTTTTCTTATAATATAATTAATAAGGCGACTTCCTTTCAAGTACCGATATAGGCATTCTGTTTATCAAGTAGACTGCTAACAATACACATTTATCCCAAAACTTTAATGGGATGTACCCTTGAAATCTGACTGCCCTATCTACCTCTAGTATGTGTCTATGTTTTCCTTCTAACACCCCATTATGTTGGGGTGTGTATGGACAAGACCTCTGATGAACTATGCCAAACTTACTAAGAATGTTTGCACATTCAGACTTAATAAACTCTGTTCCATTGTCTGTTCTAATCACTTTAACCTTAGTGTTTAATTGTGTTTGAACCATCAAAATGAAATTTCTAATAACAACAATTGCATTAGACTTCAGCTTTAAAAGATAAAGGGAGAATGTCAAAATTGCCCTTATACTATTGTTAATTGCTTACTTGTGACCCCCGTTATACTTTTTGACCATTCTTGCCCCTACCGTTAAAGAACTTTAAATAAACACCCCTTAACCTAACGCCTGTACACTGTGACAGCTGACCACATTAAAATTTTCCTACTCAGCTGCCATGTCAAAAGGGCCCACCATTTTAAAACCCCGCTACACCCAATTTCTTACTTGTGACCCATAACCCGTGCCCACCACATAAATAATATAGACATGTCTAAATTAGCTAGGGGGTCATTTGGTCTGCATCATCGATAGAAACGAGAGAGAAAATCATCGATAGAAACGAGAGAGAAAATAGTTGAAGGTTGAAAAGAAACACCGATTTCCATTGTTAAATGTTGTTCGAGGTACAATTTTTCCCCAAAACTAAACGTTTCTGCTAGTTTTATATGGTTGTTGTTTATAAATTAAGTATTACTGTCTTAGGGTTCGTATTTCTTTTATATTAAAGTTAGGGTTTTTAGACCATGCTTCGTGGTTTAGGGTTTTTGTTGTTTCAGATACTCTATTGTCGTTTAGGGTGTTTGTTGTCTAAGATATTGACTGGATTTTTGTTATTTGTATTTATATGTGATTTTTACCTTTATACCCTAATGATTTTTTAATTCTACTGGTCAGTTAGGGTATATTGGTGGAATTGATGATATTTGGTACTTATTTTAGAAGACATTTATCCTTTTTTAGTATTTCAAGTATGTGTGGTCCCTTTTGTTTTTTAAAGAATGGTCGGTTAGGGTTTTTTAACTGAAAAGGTAGTTGAGGTATTTGTTAATAGCTGACTTGTTGTTATTTGGTCCCATGTTTCACCTGCATTTACTTTGAAGATGATGCTCATGTTGGTCTATTACATATATGTTTATTCCTTAATTTATTGTGGTGGGACTCTAAGTTGGATTGTTTATTATGTGGTCCCTCACACACATGCTTCTGTCCATTTCTTTATCATATTGCCTAATTTAATTTTTTGTCTTACCTCTGTACCTTTTTCTTATTCCCTTTATTTATCAAAGTTTTTTGGTTATTCAAGCTTTCACTTTCATCTTGTCCTTCTTTACTTCTTTATGCATTTAATATGGTAGGTTGTATTAACTTTATTCATGGTTGCTATGCAGCCTTTTATAGATGGTGCTACTGGAGTTAGTTTTTCATCATGGTGGGGAATGGACTAGTAAGCTACACCTACGATATAAAGAGAAGTATGTGCACATCAATAAAGGTTTTGACTCTGACTTGCTCAGTTATGCTGATTTAGTAGCTGAATTTGACACAAGTTTGGGTATATAGGGGTGCAACAATTAATAGTAAAGGGTCTTGATGGTAAATATTATGAAATAGATGGGGATGTTGGGATTAGGACTTTATTGGACCTTGTTAATGACCAGATGAATGTTATTCATTTGTTTGTTGTAGAAGACTGTGAACCTGCACTTGATGTACCTAATATAGTCACTCATAGTGAGTCACATACAGTAGAAGTTGAAGCTGCTACTGATATCACATTTATATCAGATATGCAGAATGTATGTACTATCTATTTGTATTGTTATGTCAGTTATTTTTATTGATTACATTTTACTGTTATCTGATGTTATCTACTGTTTTTTAGGGGTTAATTGACTCAATTCAAACTATTCTTCCAGAGTCACACTTCAGATTTTGTGTAAGACACATAGAAGCAAATTGGTGTAAGAGATGGGGTGCTGGTGAATACAAAAAATTACTTTGGTGGGCTGCATGAAGTGTTTATGAAGAGGACTTCAAAGATCAGATAAAGAATATGGGTGAAATAGGTGATGATGGAAAGGAAGCTGTGGAGGATTTGTTGAAGTATCCACCAAAATATTGGAGTATGACTTTCTTTGACACTGTTTGCAAGAACCAAGTTGTAGACAATAACTTGACTGAGTCCTTCAATGCTCGGATCTTACAAGCAAGGCACAAGCCAATAATTAAGATGCTTGAAGATATTAGAATCAAGGTGATGAACATGATTACTGAACTTGAAGTTGAGGTGATGTCATTGGGAAATGAATACAGTCCTAAAACAATGGAGTTGTACAACCAATTCATGATGATTGCACTGAAATGTCATGTTAATAGCAGTGCAGACCATGGATATGAGGTGACTGAAGATAATGAGATTACAGAGATGTACCTGTAGGGCATGGGATCTTTGTGGCATTCCATGTCCTCATGCAATATGTGCATTATTGTACAAGAAAGTGAACCCTCTAAGTCAGATCCATTGGTACCTTACCAAACAGACTTATCTCCACATTTACTCACATAAGTTGCAACCAGTTAGAGGAGAAAAGTTCTGGAAAATTGAACCTTCACAGTATATAGATCCACCACCTTTGGTGAAGATGACTGGGAGACCAAAGGTTAAGAGAACAAGAGAAAAAAATAAGGAAGTTAACAGGCAAGGACAATGGTCTAAGTCAAGGAAAGGGAGGGTAATGACATGTAACAACTGTGGTGAACCTGGACACAATGCTAGAGGGTGTGCAAAGGTAACTGTCAACTATCAACAAAACTTTTCTTTTTCTATCGTTCTTTATGTTTCAACTGTCAACAACTAACAAAAACTTTCTGTCTTACTAACAGAAATCTAAAGGAAAGCAGCTCATTGGAGGCAATAAGAAGGGAAGGCAGACAAAAATGAGGAGAACATTACTTGATGAAGTCAATGATGATGAACATCCTACATTTGAGCAGCCCAGATCTCCCTCTGATGCACCAGAGCCACAAGAAGTCAATGAAGAGGAAATTCTTCTATCAGCCCCACAGCCAAGTCAGCCTAGTCAAAAAGGTCAGCCTACCAACATGGTGTTCATGCCAACACCTTTACTGTAGAGGAAAGAACCAGGAATTACGGCTTTTCCAGACTTTGACTACCCAGACTTTGACCCTGAGCCTGAGCCTAAAATAGCTATAAGGCCAAGAAGTATATCTGAGGCAAAGACTAGGCTACAATTGAGGCAACTACAAACTGCAACAATTGGAACAAGGGAAATCAGCTTTGTTGGTGATGCCAGTGGTGTGAGTGAAACATCAAACCTACCATACTCACCAAAAAAGCTGCAATGGAAGGGCAAAAATGCTATTACTGGTAACCATCTTAACAAGCAAAGATTGGCCAAGTTGAAAGCAAAGAAGGGTAATGGGAACAAGCAGACTTAACCCACAGTTCTGCTCTTTTGGAATGTAGATCAACAAAACTATATCATAGTTATATATTTTTGGTTGTGATGTAATTATTAGCCAAGTAAAAATGTTTAACTTGTGTGGCTGTTAAATGAGTGACATGTTCACTCGGATGTCATGTTATCATCTAGTTGTGAATGTTTTTGGGGTGATAATGTGACATCCCCTTGACTGTGGTTGAATGTAGTTTGAATGTTGTTTATGTTGGGAAACTTGATGTCTAATTGTCACTTGTTTATGTAGGTTTTTGGGGTGCTAATGTGACATCCCCTTGTGATGAATGAAATTAGTATTTGTTTGAATTGCTGCAAACTGTATTTCATTGCTGCAAACTATATTTTGCAACTAATTGTGTGAGTTGGATATAATTAAGTTTCTGCTAAGTGCTACTGTAAAGTGTGACTAAGTGCTACTGTAAAGTGCTAACATAGTTTTTGCTAAGTTTATGGTGTTAAATGCTAAGGCTGTCATGTTGTTAAGTTTTTGCAGTTATGGTTTTATGTAAGATTGCAGTTATGCAGTTTACAGTGTTAAACTTACTGTGTTAAGTGTGAGCACGTGATTTTTACCCTATATATGAGTTATTCCCATAAATTCAAAATAAATAATTTTTTCTTATTTTTACAATTCGTATTAATTAGTTGCATGAAAACTCATATAAAAATACAAAAAATATGCATTTGCATTTAGGAAATTAATTTTACTAGTAGGTATTAATTCATTTTAGAACAATTAAAGAAAAATAAAAATAGCATCTTAATGTTTTAATTGAGAATTACTATAAAATAGATATCAAATAAACTTTAGGAATTAATTAATTTAATAATTTAATAAAGTCATAAAATAAGGCAATAAATAAATAAAAAAAAATATAAGAAAGGGACACGGAAAATGCGTGATTCGATACCCTACATCTTCTTCTTCAATTAGGAGATCCCCTTCCCTAAAAAAAGGGGGCCAACGAAAACACCCCTGGGGCTAACCAGGAGCTCTCTCCTTTTCCTTTAGGTAAAAAGCTCCAAAAATCCCAATTTGGATCTAGCTGAAACACTCCAAAATCTCCCTCACGACCACTGCAACAACCAGAATACCAATCTCCAGACCACCTTTCAACTCTTCCTGTCACCAAACCAGTGGCGAACTCGCTGGAAACATCGCGGCATACACACACGCACGAACAGTAGGGAGAACGCGGGGCGGAGATCGCGAAAACAAAAAAACGAACACCCCTGCTTCATCGCCACTAATTTTCCTTCATTTCTCTACTGGTTTGGCTTCAATTTTGCAGAGATTTTGAGTGGCCGCTGATTTTGATTTTTTTTTTATCTCGGTTTTGTTTACTATTTGGGAGGTTAATTTGATCTCAAATCACTACTGCTGCTGTTGTTGAGTCTGTTGAGGTCTGGTACGCATTCTGTTGGCGTTTCAGCCGCAAAAATTATCGAGGAAGTTTGTCACAGTTCCGGCGAGGTTCCGGCGTACAGTCAAAAGTAGATAACCTTCTCAGATTCGTTCGAGATTTTGTTCATCGTTATTCTCGTTAATAGAAAGGAAAGCTTGCTGAGTTATCCGTTTTTTCAAGCTCCTGTAATTCCGGCTCAGATAATTTATATAACAGGTTCTCTTCTTCCTCTCTTTCTTTTGTTTTATCCATTGACTGTGTTAGTTTTTTTTTTCTTTGTGTGTGTATTTATATAATGGCATGAAATTTGAGTACATTTTATTGAGTTTAAATCTGTGAATCTGATTATTTCTTTGTATCACGAGATTATAATTTGTATTTGGTCGTTGTTTCATTTTGTTCAATAAACGTTTGAAGAGTATTTTAGAAATATGGAACTTACAGTTGTTAATGAGGAGTAATATAATATGTGATGAATGTTTAGGTATTCTGGTTTTGATTTAATGTCACCTAGAGTATAGGATTAGAATGTTTTCGTCAAGAATTAAAACACTACTTTATAAAGACATGACTGCAATTTCCCTTGCAGCTAAACTTTCCAATGAAATGGACAAAACCATGTTTCTTTGCTGGGGATATTTTCTCCTATAATTGAGACATTGAAGGATGATCCATCTGAATAAGGAATTGGTGCGAGTGAATTTCTTTTACATTAGGTACATGTAGACCTTTTGTGTGTGTTGAAGTATTACGTCAGTATTAAATTTGTTGAGGTATTAGAGTTGTTTCCCTTTTGAAAAGATCTAGTTGAAGTCAAAATATTGATATCACTGATTGGTTATTTTCAATATGATTCCTCTAAAATAATTGTACATTTGGATTACCAATTGATTTTAGAACAAAGTAAGATAAAGTGATGAAAAGTCTATTGTAGCAGGTTGTTGTTTTTCAATTTAGCCTCAAATATCATTGAGTAGGTTGGACATTTTGTATAGTGATGGATATCATGCTGTCTCACGATTGCTAGTCAGTGAGATTTGAATTTTATTTTCATAGTAGCCTATGTTATTTCCCTATAATCTCCGATGAGCCGAAATCATATTGTTTATCCTCTTTTCAGTTGTACTACGATGTTATTTTTAGGGTGCGCATTTATGTGACCCAAATTTTACTCTCGGCGAAACTGAAATACATTAAAGTCACAGGCGTACTGGTTGCGGTATGGCTCGAAATGTGTTTTCGTGACGTCGCAATTATTCTAAAATTGAAAAGCGAAACATTAAAAGCACATAGTTAAAATATATAAAGAAATCAGATAAAAACAAAAATTGCAGTTGAGCGACCGTGCTAAAACCACGGAATCCGGGAGTGCCTAACACCTTCTCCCGGGTTAACAGAATTCCTTATCCAGGTTTCTAGTTTCGCAGACTGTATTACACAGTCATAAATTTCCTCGGTTCGGGATTAAACCGGTGACTTGGGACACCATTATTTTCCCAAGTAGCGACTCTGAAAAAATTAAATAAATTGATCCCGTTCCGACTGTCCTTTAATTGGAAAAACTCCTTCACTGGTTATTATTATATCCCTTCTCGGGTGTAGTATTAAACAGTGGCACATTTACGTTTTTACGTTATGTGCGGTAAAAAAGGAGGTGTGACATCGACAGCTTCAGATTCTTATACTGTATATTGTGATGCCTCAGGAGTTGGCATTGGTTGTGTGTTGATGTAGGAGGGTAGGCTCATTGCTTATGCTTCTCGTCAGTTGAAGCCCCACGAGAAGAACTACCCTGTTCATGATTTGGAGCTAGCAGCCATAGTTCATGCTTTGAAGATTTGGAGGCATTACCTGTATGGTGTTTCCTGTGAGGTATAGAGGCCGGATAAGTTACAAAGCCGATTGACTCCGCGGGTCACCGGTACGTAGCCCCCTCCTCGATTCGAGTTGTCCGCTCGGGTACACGGTCTAGCAATCCATGAAACCGTAAGATTTTTGAACATAGGTCTAGGACGATTATTTGCATCATGTCTGACTTAGGGGACTCAACACAGGGGTTGGGTCCGTCTAGGACAGGTGACCCGGTATTGAAAAGACCGAGCATGCTATGTGTTGCATTTTATTGTCCTTGATCGTTATGCGGACCGGCGAAAATCCCGAGATTGGAAAAATTGTTGAAAAAGGAAAAGAGAGAGAGGAAAATAATGATTTATAGAGAATAGGTACATGGAAAATTTGGAAATTTGAGAAAAATAGGTAGAACAATTTTGTTGAAATAATTGGTCAAATAATCTGACCGAACTACGCAAGTTTGATTCTCGCCATTAGGCGGGATACGTAGGCAACCCTTATCGGGTCCAACCACCCCTTTTTTTTTAAAAAAAAAAAAACCAAAAAGATTTTCTTTTCAAATAATCGAGGTGATTGCTATTTTTGGAAATGGCCGAATGTTCCGAAAGGACGACGGAAGGCTGTTTTTGCAAAAATGGCCACTTTGAAAATCATTTTTCTTTTCTTTCATTCAAAGATTGAAAACTTGCATCGAAAAAAGATTTTTCCTTTTCTAAATAAAATCACCTTAATAAATGTGCAGGACGAGCACGATGATGAATGAACAATTTTCCCTAAATAAAATCCCTTCGGAGCTGAGATTATGGTGGCAGGACATGGGATCCGATGGTCAAGACTGGGTCAAAAAGTACTTGAAAGGCCTTACGGGGTTACTCGAAATAGTTCCTCGAGGTGATGTGGTTAGAGCGTTGGTCACGTTTTGGGATTCGGCACACAACGTATTTCATTTCCCGGATTTTGAACTTACCCCAACTTTGGAGGAGATTGCCTTTTACATCGGGAAGACCGAGGTTCCGCTGAAAGGAAAATACCCGGTATCTCCGAGGACGGTGACAGTACATCGCTTCCTCGACTCTTTGAAAATTGCCCGGAATGTTCATAATGAAGATCTGGCCAACGGGTTTTGTTCTTTAAGCTTCATCTACAATAGGTTTGGACACGTTGGGGGTTTCAATGATCTTACCAACAAATTATGCTGTAAGTCCAACCGGGCGAAATGGGAAGAACACCGGAGGTTCGCATTTTTGGTGGCATTTTTTGGAGTTGTTGTATTCCCGAGGAAAGATGGCCATATCAATATAAAAGTCGCCGGGGTAGCTACCACACTGATAGTACAAGAAAACTGTACTCTGGCCCCGATGATTGTTGCAGATATCTATCGTGCTCTGACTGCGTGCAAAGCAGGGGCTAGCTTCTTCGAAGGGTGTAACTTGATCTTGCAAATCTGGCTAATTGAGCATCTATGCCACCACCCTTCATTCTCGAGCTATGGTTCGGCCGATCGGACATGTTTGGAAGAGTTCAATGCGAGGACAAAAGAAGTAAAGTTGCCAGAGGGAGTCCAAGGTTGGATTGTGTATCTTCGATCACTAACCGACGGTCAAATTGATTGGACGTATGACTGGTTACCTCTTGACGAGGTGATATACATGCCAACGGAGGGATCGCCGTTTTTGATCATGGGTTTGAAGAGTATACAACCCTATGCCCCATACAGAGCCCTGCGACAGTTGGGTCGGTGTCAGATTATTCCGAGAGATGGGGATCTCAGTGTGCAAGCTGTGGAGATTGGTCCGGACGGGCAATTCCTGGAAGCAAAAATCCGGCAAATCTGGAACGAGTGCCAAAATTTGAAGATTGATACTTGTGTGCCGAATAGAGCAAAGGGGGAGATATCACCTGGGTACTCCACATGGTACCGACGAGGGGTCGAACACGAACGTCTTTCAAAGAGACCTCACTTACAAGACCTGATAGAGCAATCCGAGGAAAATCTGAAATGGGCGGCCAAGGAAAAAGAATATAAGGCCAAAATCAGTCTGTTGGAAGATAAACTGAGAAATCTTCATTTCGAAAGCGGCTTACAAGCAGCATCCGACGAAGTAGAAAAGAAACAGCTGAAGAAAGAAAATGACATGTTGAAGGCTCAAATAGCTCAAATGAAAATTGCATCCGAGACCCCAGTTCGTTCAGCCCGAGATGAAAAGTTAATTGAGATTCTCCGGCGGAAAGTGAATGACTATAGCTTTGATTTGGACGTAGCTGAAAAAGAGTTAGTCAAGGCTCGGAAGCAAATGGACAAAGACGCCGAGGAAAGAGCCAAGTTAGTCCGGCAGCTACAAGGCAAGCATGATGTTGAAATAGCTCAGCTTAGAAAGAAAATGATCTCAACCACAGTCAAAAGTAACAAGATTATCAAAGATCTTGAAGAAGAAAGAGAGCACTGCTACATGACTATGGCTAGATTAGAATTGAAGCTACAACAAGTGCAAAAGGACAACCAACACATCTTGGATGCTCGCGCTCAACAAATAAGTCGGTTGTTGCAAGAAAAAGGGGTCATCAGAGAAAAGATTGTTCGCATCGCCCAGTATATCACCCGAAAGACTCAACTTTGTGAAGATATGACTCGGAGGACTTTTGTATCTGCAGTGAAGTTTTTTGTACAACAAGTCATGGCCGACCTGGATAGGCTTCAAATGGGTTTAGCATATAGGCCCGCGGCAAGGCCGAACGATGCCTCGCGGGCACTAGGTGCATTAATGTACTCTTAGGTCATGCATCATCTTTTATTTTTCTTTTTGTAATCAAGGTTTTGAATTATTAATGAGAAAACAAAGTGTTGTTACCAATTCTTTTACTTTATGTCATTTCTTTTGTATCCGCTAGGCAAATAAATAGGAGCGTAATTATGAAAACGACAATGAAAAAGAGAGGAAAGAAAAGCAGGAAAAGAAAAGAAAGAAAAAAAAAGGAAAGAAAAAAAAAAAAGCAAGAAAAGTGAAAAAGCAAAAGAGAAAAGAAAGAAGAAGAAGAAAAGAAAGAAAGAAAACAAAAGAGTGGAAAAAGAAAAATGATGATTGAAGTGAGCAGCGGCCGGGATGATGCATAACGACTCGAGCAAATGTGTTTGTTTTTAAAGTCGTTACATCTTATTTATGCGCTAACAACTAACAAGTGTTGATGTTTGTGAGTCCAGATTTTCTAGGCAACTGGCATACTGGCTACCCACCCATACAACACCAGATCCAAAAAGATGACAAAGGCTGTGTCCCAGGAGATCGAAGCAACCATTGTAGACCATGTTCACGAAGAAGAGATCGTGGATGTGGCAGGGATGAAAGAAGAAATGTACAAGTTAAGACAGCAGATGGCTGAAATGTACCAGGCTTGGTCAAGGGGTCAACCACTACCAGCCTATCCTGCTAACCCCGCATATGTCCCCCCAGCCAATCCTAACCCTGAGCCACCAACATTGAACTCATCCTCCACCTACCCCGATTACCCTCACTACTATGCTTCCACCTCCCAGATACCACCACCTCCAGCCAAGCAAACACCACCTCAGGTTCCACAAGTTGCTCCTGTATATGTGGCACCTCCGCCCGCTGTTATCCATAAATCCTCTAGCGAACCAATGTTTCATATCCAGGATTCTCACTACTACCCTTCGGAGCCGACTTTCAGACAACACGAGTCTCACGCTCCGATGATAGAAGCAAGTGCCGGGCAGGAAGAGATGGCTCGGAAAGTGAAGAGTCTTGAGAACGCTTTCCGCAATATGCAAGGGCTGGGAGGGCAAGTAAGTGTAGCCTACAAAGACCTGTGTTTGTTCCCTGAGGTGCAGCTTCCTGCAGGATTTAAGTTGCCAAAGTTCGACATGTACAACGGACACGGGGATCCGGTAGCTCATCTAAGAGGATATTGTAGCAAGATGAGAGGCGCGGGAGGTAGAGATGAATTGTTGATGGCGTACTTCAGCCAAAGTTTGAGTGGATCAGCTCTGGAATGGTATACCCGACAGGACCATACAAGATGGTTCGTTTGGGATGACTTAGCGCAAGCTTTCGCTAGTCACTTTCAGTACAATTTGGAGATCATACCCGACAGGTTATCCCTTACCAAGATGGAGAAAAAGCCAGGAGAGAGCTTTAGAGAATACGGTTTTAGATGGAGGGAACAGGCCGCTAGAGTGGATCCACCGATGAAAGAAGGAGAGATGGTGGATTGTTTTCTGCAAGCTTTGGATCCAACATACTACGGCCATCTAGTGTCAGCCATTGGAAAGAGTTTCAACGAAGTTGTGAAAATGGGAAGTTTTGTAGAAGAGGGTTTGAAGACAAACAAAATTATGAGTTTTTCGGCTATCAAAGCCACCAATCAAGCTATACAGAGTGGAAGCGGAGGAGTGACGGGAAAGAAGAAGAAAGAAGAAGTATCAACCATTGAAAGTAGGTCATGGAGTCGCAACCCACATTATAACCCACCAAGACCCTATCGCCAACACCCACCAAGCCCGTCAACCCCATATAATCCACCACCACCATCTTACCCGCCAAATCCCTACAATGCACCGAGCCCATATAACCCACCATCACCACCATACCCACGGACTGTACCACATTACCATCACCCTCAAACCCAAGCTTATCCACCACCACCACCCCACGTGTGGAGAGCTCAAGCTCCACACAACGTGTACCATACCCAAAACACATACCCAACCCCTAAACCTTACCGAAACCAAAATAGACCCAGGCCGGACGCTGACTGGAGAAACAAAGCAAAAAAGACATTCACTCCTCTCGGAGAATCATATACCAGTCTTTACCACAGGTTGAAAGAATTGGGGATGTTGAGACCAATCGCACCAAAAAATCCAAACCCACCCCGAAAAGTCTTGATTCTTCTGTCAGATGTGAATACTGTTCGGGAACATTGGGCCACGATACTGAGAAGTGTTGGCAATTAAAGAATGCCATTCAAGATCTTATCGATGAGAGGAGAATCGAGGTACAGGCTCCCAAAGCCCCAAACATTACCCAGAATCCATTGCCAAATCACCACGAAACGCATATGATAGAATTGGTGCAGGGTGATGGCAGTCAAAAACCATCTCAGGCCGTCATGATGATAAAGTCGAGTGACAAGTTAGAAAAGGAAGTTGTGAAGGAGAAAGCGATTATTGAGAAACCAAAGCCAGTAGTGGTGGGAGGTTTAAAAGTGGTAGTGCCAGGCGCAAAGACGATCGTGACTGTGAAAGGTGCAAGTGCAGAGCCAGTGATCATAAAACCAGTAGAGCAAATGCCAGTGGTAAGTACCAAGACTGTACCTTGGAACTATAACAAGGTAGCGGTAGTTTACAAGGGAAAAGAGATTTCTGGTGAAATTAATGAAACTCATGGACTCACACGATCTGGAAGGTGTTTTGCTCCAGAGGAACTGAGAAAGGTGAAAGCGGTGAAAGAAAGTCAATTGAAAAAGCCAGTGTCGGAGGAGGAAGCAGAAGAATTTCTTAAGAAAATGAAGTCACAAGAGTACTCAGTGGTTGAGCAGTTAAGAAAGACCCCGGCCCAAATTTCTTTGCTATCTTTGTCGATACATTCAGAAGAGCACCGGAAGGCTCTTATGAAGATTCTAAATGAGGCTCATGTTCCGGAGAAGATTTCAGTGTGTCACTTGGAGAAGATTACCAGCAAAATTTTCGAGTCTAATAGGATCACCTTTTCTGATAGGGAGTTGCCGGTGGAAGGAACTGAACACAATAAAGCATTGTACCTCACAGTAAAGAGTGAAGAGTCAGTTGTGACCAGGGTACTGATTGACAATGGATCGAGTGCCGACATTTGCCCGCTGTCAACTTTAGGGAAGCTGAACATTAGCCCGGACAGAATCCGGAGAAACAGTATCAATGTGAGAGGGTTTGACGGCGGAGGTAAGAACACTTTGGGAGATATTATTTTGGAAGTGACCATCGGTCCCGTTGATTTTACGATGGAGTTCCAGGTGCTCGATATTGCCGTATCATATAACTTGCTGTTAGGTCGACCCTGGATTCATGCGGCCAAAGCGGTACCATCTTCTCTACACCAGATGGTCAAGTTTGAATGGGAGCAGCAAGAGATTATTGTACACGGAGAGGAAAATGCTTGTAATGTGGTAGCACCTTTTGACGGTACTGATGGGGATAGGGTTCCTTGGGTCTACCAAGTGACGGATGCTGTTGTAGTAAACAAAATTGCCGAAGGAGAAAAGTTACCAACCCCGACGATGGCACCAACTGCTATAACGGTGGCCAGAGAAATGCTGAAAAACGGATTTGCACCGGGGAGGGGATTAGGCAAAAACCTGCAGGGAGTCACTCAACCAGTTCAGCTTCCGGAGAATAAAGGTACATTCGGCTTGGGGTTCAAACCCACCTTTGCCGATATCCAAAGAGCCTCTAAAGCCAAGAAGAACTGGACCTTGCCCAAACCCATACCCAAATTATCCGACATCTTCATCAGGCCTGGTACAAAATATCAACCATCTGCTGCAGCAAAGTGCATTGAGACCCAACTTGATGAAGAAATGCTTGGTTTTAAGAAATTGTTTTGGGAGGTGAATACGATTGAAGCAGGGGAAGGCACGAGCAACATGGACGTGCAATTTGTGGGGCCCAGAGTCACATTGAACAATTGGGAAGCTACTCCTTTCCTTATCCGGAAGGGGTCTTGGTAGTTAGCTCAAAATTTCATCATTGCTTCCCCGAAAGTTGTTATTTTATAGTTTCCCCATTCCCATCATGAAAAATCACCATGTATTCCGAACATTGTTCGTTTCTTTTATTAATGAAATGCAGTTTTTCCTTTTCTTCACTTTTGCCTTATTTTTCTTTATTTTTTCCTTTTGTACAGTTTTGCATGTGTTGATTCCAATGCCATGTCACGCGTGAAGGATTCTAGACCCAGTTCCGACAATCACGTTACTATACAGGAAATCGAGGAAGATAGTGAAGTAGAATGTGAGGATGAGGAAGCCCTGGAGGAAATAAGTAAGGACATGAAACAATACGAGGAAAAACCCAAGCCGAATCTGAGTGATACAGAATCTGTAAACTTGGGGAGCGAAGATGATGTCCAAGAAACAAAGATTAGTGTGCATTTGGAGGCACCCCTCAGGGATGAATTGATAAGGTTGTTACATGAATTTAAGGACATCTTTGCCTGGTCCTATGATGACATGCCCGGGCTTAGCACAGATCTAGTGGTACACAAGTTGCCTATCTACTCTGAATGCCGGCCGGTAAAACAAAAGCTGAGGAAATTCAAAACGGACATTAGCGTGAAGATAAAAGAAGAGGTGAATAAGCAGTTCGAGTCAAAGGTCATAAGAGTTACCAAGTACCCCACCTGGTTGGCAAATGTTGTGCCGGTCCCAAAGAAAGATGGCAAAACCAGAGTGTGTGTAGACTATAGAGACCTCAATAAAGCTAGTCCGAAGGATGACTTCCCATTACCAAACATTCACATATTGATTGATAATTGCGCCAAGCATGAAATCGGTTCGTTTGTGGACTGTTATGCAGGTTATCACCAGATCTTGATGGATGAAGAAGATGCTGAGAAAACTGCCTTCATTACACCTTGGGGAACGTACTGTTACAGAGTAATGCCGTTTGGATTGAAGAATGCCGGGGCAACTTACATGAGGGCAATGACCACAATGTTTCATGATACGATGCATCGAGAAATTGAAGTATATGTGGACGATGTCATCATAAAGTCCAGAAAACAACCTGATCATGTGAGAGATTTGAGGAAGTTTTTCCAAAGACTCGGAGGTACAATCTAAAGCTCAATCCGGCGAAGTGTGCTTTTGGAGTACCTTCAGGGAAACTACTGGGGTTTATTGTGAGTCGGCGAGGTATTGAACTGGATCCATCGAAGATCAAGGCTATTCAAAGTCTACCTCCGCCGAAGAACAAGAAGGAGGTCATGAGCTTATTAGGAAGGTTGAATTACATTAGTCGGTTCATTGCTCAATTGACATCAACATGCGAGCCAATCTTCAAGTTGTTGAAGAAAGATGCAGCAGTGAAATGGACCGACGAGTGTCAGGAAGCCTTTGACAAGATCAAGGAATATTTGGCCAATCCTCCGGTGTTAGTTCCTCCGGAACCAGGGCGTCCTCTGATTTTGTATTTGACGGTGCTAGATAATTCTTTCGGTTGTGTACTAGGTCAACATGATGAGACAGGCAGGAAAGAACAAGCTATCTACTACCTCAGCAAAAAGTTTACATCTTACGAGGTGAAGTATACCCAACTGGAGAGAACTTGTTGTGCATTGATTTGGGTGGCTCAGAAGCTAAAGCATTATTTGTCAGCATACACTACGTACTTGATATCACGATTGGATCCTCTCAAGTATATATTTCAGAAGCCTATGCCTACGGGAAGACTGGCCAAATGGCAGATTCTGCTCACATAATTCGACATTGTCTATGTAACTCGTACGGCAATGAAGGCACAAGCTATTGCGGACCACTTAGCCGAGAATCCGGTGGATGATGAGTATGAACCGTTAAAGACGTACTTCCCGGATGAAGAAGCAATGCTTGTCGAGGAGATGGAGCAAGAGGAGAGGCTAGGATGGAAAATGTACTTTGACGGAGCTGTCAACAGCAGGGGCGTTGGTATCGGAGCGGTACTCATTTCAAGTACGGGTCAACACTATCCCGTAACAGCTCAGCTTCGATTTTTCTGTACCAACAATATGGCCGAATACGAGGCGTGCATCTTGGGATTAAGGATGGCGATTGACATGGGTATTCAAGAGATTTTGGTCATGGGTGACTCGGATCTCTTGGTACACCAAATTCAGAGGGAATGGGAGACACGAGATTTGAAATTGATACCATATCGGTATTGTTTGCACGAGTTGTCTCAAAGATTCCAGTCTATAGAATTCAAGCATATCCCGAGAATGCACAATGAGATCGCAGATGCTTTGGCCACATTGTCCTCTATGTTGCATCATCCGGACAAGACATATATAGATCCGCTCCGGATCCAAGTCCGAGATCAGAATGCTTATTGCTTCGCTGTGGAAGAAGAGTCGGATGGAGAGCCGTGGTATCATGATATTAGAGAATACTTGAAAGCTGGCAAGTACCCGGAGCAGGCCACTAGAGACCAAAAGAGGGCCATCAGGCGTCTAGCCAATGGATTTTTCCTCGGTGGAGGAGTGGTATACAAAAGAACACCGGATCTGGGCTTATTGCGATATGTGGATGCACAACAAGCAGATGGAATCATGATTGAAGTACATGCCGGAGTATGCGGACCCCACATGAGCGGATATGTTTTGGCAAAGAAGATTTTGAGAGCTGGGTACTACTGGCTCACTATGGAGCGTGATTGTATCAAGTATGTAAAGAAATGCCATCAATGCCAGGTACATGGGGATCTGATCCACTCCCCGCCTTATGAGTTGCACACAATGTCAGCACCTTGGCCCTTTGTTGCTTGGGGCATGGATGTCATCGGCCCAATAAATCCAGCTGCTTCTAATGGGCACAGGTTCATTCTAGTTGCGATTGATTATTTCACCAAGTGGGTCGAAGCTAAGACATTCAAGGCAGTGACGAAGAAAGCGGTGGTGGATTTTGTGCCGAGAATATCATATGCCGATTTGGAATCCCCAAAGTGATTATCACAGACAATGGAGCCAATTTAAACAGTCATCTCATGGCGGAAGTTTGTGAAAGATTTAAGATCACGCACCGCAATTCCACACCTTACAGGCCAAAGGAAAATGGTGCAGTAGAAGCGGCAAACAAGAATATCAAGAAGATCCTCCGAAAAATGGTGGAAGGATCCAGGCAGTGGCATGAAAAGCTACCCTTTGCTCTCATGGGTTACCGCACAACGGTGCGTACTTCTATCGGAACCACACCTTATACCCTGGTGTACGGAACGGAGGCTGTTATACCCGCAGAAATAGAAATATCGTCATTGCGAATTATAGCCGAATCTGAGATAGATGACGATGAATGGGTAAAGGCCCGGTTAGAACAGTTGAATTTGATTGATGAGAAGAGGTTGGCCGCAGTCTGCCATGGGCAGTTGTATCAGCGAAGAATGGCCAGAGCATATAATAAGAAGGTACGACCTCGAACGTTTGAAGTCGGACAACTGGTATCGAGGCGTATCTTACCACATTGGGCAGAGGCAAAAGGCAAGTTTGCGCCGAATTGGCAGGGACCGTTCGTGGTATCACGGGTGTTGTCCAATGGAGCATTATATTTAATAGATGTTGAAGGAAAGTGCGTAGAGACTGCTATCAATTCAGATGCGGTCAAAAGATACTATGTATGATTCCTTTTCAATTGTATGTTTGTATTTTGTTGTGATTTTGGAATTGAAATGATGAAGGCATTTTATTCTCTATCCAAACACTTTATCCATTGATAACCCCTTTGAGCCTTAATGAATGAATTCTTTCATATCCCTCTCTCGGAATCGTTCTAGTGCAATAAGATCGAAATTGCCAGAATGAAAAATGAAATGATGGAAAAATGAAAAAAAATGATGAAAAAATGAATGAAAAAAAAAATGAAAAATGAAAAAAAAGAAAAGACAAAAATCGGGAAAGAGTCAAAAAGAAATCCATCTAACTTTTTAAGTTGGATGAACTACGTCTGACTTGATCCCGAAAGGGTACGTAGGCAGCCTCTCCGAGGTTCAGTCACAATAAAGGAAAAAATCCAAAAATTTCCCACATATTGAAACTGGGGCAGAAGTTTTGTTTAATAATTCCGAGAGTTGTAAATATTTTTAACCCTCGTTGAAATTTTGAGCCTTTATATCTTTCTTTCTTAACCCATCCAAAAGCCACGTTGCAGTCCAAAGAAAGACCTTCTGATCAATTTTGAAATGATAACGAATACAACGAAGGAGGAGCGAAGCATCGGATAATACCCGTGGTACGGAAAACAAAATACATAAGGAAAAATGAAAAATGAAAAAAATGAGAGAGTCTCATCGGTGAAAACCTTAACCGGCGCTGTGAGGCGATTGTGAGTTTGAGAGAAATAAAATGAGAGAGTCTCATCAGTGAGAACCTTAACCGGCACTGTGAGACGACTGTGAGATTGAGAGAATAAATGAGAGAGTCTTATTGGTGAAAACCTTTCGAGGCACCGTAGGGCGATCGTGAGGACTATCAAAAGAGAAAAAGGCAACAAAAAAGAGTATTGGTTTGGGTCAAAGGCAATTCAGAGTCAGAATAATGATTGGAACGAACTGGGTCAGAGTTTAAATACATGGCATGGTCAGCGGAATCAGCCAGCAAATACCCAGATAAGTTCCGTTATCTCTCCAAAATACCCTTACCTTTCTTTCATTTTTTCTGCATTTCATTGTTCACCCTTTTGAGAGCTAACTACCAGCTCCTGATGACGGAAGTTGAAACAACATTGGATCAGAAAGGAAAGGAGATTCGGGAAAGGAATAAAGAAGCTTGGCAAACATGGCCAAAGAAAAAGAAAACAAAACAAAAATGGAGAAATGAAAAAAATACAAAAAGAGTCTGCAAATGGACAGGAAGTCGGAAGTCATGCAACACAAGAAAGCAAAAAACAAAGGAAGCAATAAGAAGTGGGGACGGCAGATGCCAGTTGCCAGCAGTTTATATCTAATAAATTTTGTTTCATGCAGGAACAATTTGTCACTAATCACTTTAAAGTGAATGTGACCAATGTGGAAAATTTAAAATACCAAAAAGAGAAAGTCTGCCGAATAAGTGGAGAAATTCACAGGCAAGAGAATAGTTGGTAGAAAGAAAATACCAAAAAGAGGAAGGTAACATCTTTTAAAAGCCACTCCCCGGTCCTCAGGCTGAGGGAATATTTTCTGCATTTGCATTGCACGTTTAAATTTCTGTTAGGCGCCCACCTTCAAATACGGGAATATTTTCTGCATTCGCATTGCACGAGATAAGTTGGTAAAAATAAAATACCAAAAAGAGGAAGGTAACATCTTTTAAAAGCCACTCCCCAGTCCTCAGGCTGAGGGAATATTTTTTGCATTTGCATCGCACGTTTAAATTCTGTTAGGCGCCCACCTTCAAATACGGGAATATTTTCTGCATTGCATTGCATGTTTAAATTTCTGTTAGGCGCCCACCTTCAAATACGGGAATATTTTCTGCATCGCATTGCACGTTTAAATTTCCGTTAGGCGCCCACCTTCAAATACGGGAATATTTTCTGCATTCGCATTGCACGTTTCAATTCCGTTAGGCGCCCACCTTCAAATACGGGAATATTTTCTGCATTCGCATTGCACGTTTCAATTCCGTTAGGCGCCCACCTTCAAATACGGGAATATTTTCTGCATTCGCATTGCACGTTTAATTTCTGTTAGGCACCCACCTTCTAATACGGGAATATTTTTTGCATCGCATTGCACGTTTAATTTCTGTTAGGCGCCCACCTTCTAATACGGGAATACATTTCTGCATTTGCACGTTTAATTTCTGTTAGGTGCCCACCTTCTAATACGGGAATATTTTTTGCATCGCATTGCACATTTAATTTCTGTTAGGTGCCCACCTTCAAATACGGGAATATTTTCTACATCGCATTGCACGTTTAATTTCTGTTAGGCGCCCACCTTCAAATACGGGAATATTTTATGCATCGCATTGCACGTTTAATTTCTGTTAGGTGCCCACCTTCAAATACGGGAATATTTTTCTGCATTGCATTGCACGTTTAAATTCTGTTAGGCGCCCACCTTCAAATACGGGAATATTTTCTGCATCGCATTGCACGTTTAATTTCTGTTAGGCGCCCACCTTCAAATACGGGAATATTTTTCTGCATTTGCATTGCACGTTTCAATTCCGTTAGGCGCCCACCTTCTAATACGGGAATACATTTCTGCACTGCACGTTGCACGTTTAAATTCCGTTAGGCGCCCACCTTCTAATACGGGAATATTTTTCTGCATTTTGCATCGCACGTTAGGCGCCCACCTTCTAATACGGGAATATTTTTTCTGCACATCATAGTTTATATAGTTAAAAGCCCACACTGCAAATACGGGAATATTTTTTGCACATCATGGTTTATACAGTTAAAAAGCCCACACTAGGGCAGAAAAAGAAAAAAAGAGGTAGTTTTTTGTTTTGTTTTGTTTTTAAGCAGGTTCATTTCGAGATCAAGAAAATCAAAAAAAAAAAAATAAAAAAAAGGGGAAAACAAGAAAAGAAAATCAACAAAAAAAGAGAGTCAGCATCAAAGAAAATCAACAAAAAGAAAGAGAGTCTTCATCACCGGAAAGGAAGAAGAGCAAAAGCTAGATTAGGAACAATTGTAATTGTAGGATCTTAGCTTAGAATAGCTTCTTCATTTTACATTTCCCCCCCCGGTGTAATAAGGAGTAAGTCAGCAGGTCTCAACAGTGTCAATGCAACAGTGAGTCTGGTAGTTTTAAAACTGCCAGACCTTCCCGAACTACACTGACCTGATTCCTGTTTAGCCCAGGATATGTAGGCAACCTCTAAAGCAGGGTGCGGTCAAAAGGTTTTCAAAAATGCTTTCACGGAATGTGCCGATGTGCAAAAATCTCTCATTACCGCTCACTTGTCTTTGCACTGAAACTCTTCGTGTTCCCGAGCAAAGAGGGGCAGCTGTGAGCACATGATTTTTGCACCGGGCAAATAATTCCAAAATTAAAATAAATATGTTTTTGAATGCAATTACTTGATTTGTTTGGAATTAGCATTACTTTTGAGTTTGAATAAGTAGAAATTAGAAGAAAATCAAAAAAAAAATAGGCTAAGTAATTAGTTTGTTAGTTTAATTTTTAGAAAATTAAAAATAGCTTAAGTAGTAGAAATTAAGGAAAAATAGCAGAAAATTACCAAAAAATACTAGAAAATTAGAGTAAGTAGGAAAATTAGGATTTATATTTTTCATAAAAGAAAATAAAAAAAAATATAAAAGAAAAATGCATAAAAATCATTAAAACCAGAAAAATACAAAAAAATATATATAGGCATAATGAATTGGGCTAATGAAAACCCAATTGAGACGGCCCAGTATTTTGGCCCAGAGAGAACCGGTCAATAAGCCTGTGAACCAGTTGATCTCGGCCGTTCATTTGCATCATCCAACGGCTGAGATATTTGTTGGAATTAATTAGTTATTGAATTACGTGAGGCTGGATCTGAGCCGTCCGTTTGATTTAATCCAAGGGTCTAAGACCTGGTTTCATTAAGGCTCAAAACTACGTCGTTTTAGTAACGCTAGTAACAACCGTTGATCTTCATCAAATCAACGGCCAGGATCACCTTAGCTTCGTCGCCTATATAAGGCTCTTGTCCGAAAATTGTTACCATTTTGCCAAAATCACAACCCTAGCCGCCCTGAGATCGTCTCTTCTCTCCCTCACCCCTCATCCTCTTCATCATCTTCATCCTCACCGGCCATGGCGGCCACCACTCCTACGGTGGTCGCCGGCTCCTCTTACTACTCCCCTCTTCTTCTCCTTCTTCTTCATTTCATAATACCCCAAAACCCCAGAAAAATACCCCGTTCTTCAAAGTCCCGGTCACCGGAGTTACACCGGTGACCACCAAAGTATGAAGAACCACATGAAACCAATGCCGTTCTATTCCCCTTTACATGATCTATCCACCCATACCACTGGCTCCCCTCGAAAGTCCCTTGAACTTCTCGAATATCCCGAAGAAGGTCGTCGGAACCCTAACTCCGGCGACCCCAAATTTAACCCCCAGTCAAGACCACATCTTTTACACCCCCAAAACACCCCTCTGCAATCAAAACTCAAAAAAGGCCTCGTCTTTAGGCCTGAAAGAAAAAGCAGAGAAGGAAAAAGAGGATAAATCAACAAAAAAAAGAGTCCAGAAAAGAAACAAAGAAAAAGAAAACAAGAGAGAATAGAAGGAGTCAGAAAGAATTCATGAGAGAGTGAAAAAGAAAAGATTTAGGAAGCTTAGGGGGACAGACCCCGCAAGCTAAGTCCCTGACCCTTATATGCTTTCTCTCTGCTTTATTTTTTGTTCATTTGTTGTTTGTTTGCTATTTCTGCATGTGTAGATGCTCTTCTCTGATTTTTGCTTTCACGTGATAGTTTAGGGTTTATTCTTGCTGATAGCTTCGGGTTTATACTTGGTGATTGCTCTGTTGCTTGTTTATCCTTTCTGTTTCATTATGCCTATCTTTTCTTATTATTCTGCTTCTGAGCATGTTAGTGTTAATATGCTCCATCTTGTTTATTCTCATGCTCATCTTGATTCGTTGTGTTCTGTTCCTGTGAGTTAAAACACCTATCTATCTTCTGTGTATATTGTTTCTTAATCTGGTAGGCTTACAATGTCGTGATTGTTCTTCACTCCTGTTTCATGTTTAGTTTTAATTGTAGTTTAGCTGTTTTCTTCATTAAGGTTATATTGCATTGGGTCTGTTTCTCTGTTCTTAGAGGCTTCCTTGTTCTTCTTCACCCCCTGTTTATACTTAGGGTTTTCTTATTTGTTAGTTGTCAACATCTCATCTGTTTGATTTTCAAATATCTCTCCTGTTGCTCTTTATGTTTAGCTTGGTTGTTTGACTTTTGTTAGAGTTTCTTCTATGTAGCCTTCAATGTCTTTACTGTTTTTCTTCTTTTAATTCCCATGGTTTAGTCTTGGCCGTTTGATTCTCATTCTTCCCCACTTCATGTTTAATTTTGGTTTACAGCTCCTCTTATGTGTTCTCATCTGCTAAATATGCATGTTAATCTTGATTATTGTCACACCTCCTTTTTACGCACCCGCGGGGGCACGAGGGAGTTTTTCCAATTAAAGGACAATCGAAACGGGATTTATTTAATTAATTCAGAGTCGCCACTTGGGAAAATAATGGTGTCCCAAGTCACCAGTTTAATCCCGAACCGAGGAAATTTATGACTCTGTATTACAGTCTGTGTACCAGAAATCCGGATAAGGAATTCTGTTAACCCGGGAGAAGGTGTTAGGCATTCCCGAGTTCCGTGGTTCTAGCACGGTCGCTCAACTGTCATATTTGGCTTCTTTATCCGATTTTATAATATGCCTTAACTTATGTATAAATTTTAATTTTTAACCTCTTATGATATTATTATTATAAAAATTATTATTATTATTATTATTATTATTATTATTATTATTATTATTATTATTATTATTATTATTATTATTATTATTTTTACAAAGAATTGCAACATTGTGAAAATGTATCTCGAACCACGTCGCACCAGTGCACCCGTGGTTGTCAACACATTTCGACTCCGTTGAGATTTGGATTTGGGTCACATAAATGTGCACCCAGGTTTAAGGAGATAGCATTATTAAATACGCGCCTAAAGATACTAACGCGTTATTATTTTGGGAATGCCGTGAAATCCGCTAAACGGCACATCCCGGAATCTAAGCATCTTTGTAAAAATTATTTATCGAGGGCCCCGCAATTCGCGTGTTATTTTAGCGAGGCTCGTCTCACTTATTGTTTAAGGGCTCATTACCCTTTTATTGTTTATTGTTTTAAATGAATTACAATGCAGTGGAAACGTATCTCGAACCACGTTGCACCGGTGCACCCGTGACTTTTGACACGTTTCGACTTCGTTGAGATTTAGATTTGGGTCACATAAATGCGCACCCGTGATTAGGAAGGTATTATTATTAACTAACGCGCCTAAAATAATTTCGTGTTTGTACTTTGCGAGGGCCATGAAATTTGCTAAATGGCACGCCTCGAATTCTAGATGATTAAAATTAATTAAGACGAATATATATATATATATATATATATATATATATATTTATGAGGGCCCCCGCGATTTGTATAATTTTGTTAGGCGAGGCACACCTCTGATTCTAAGGTTGAGTTAAAGATAATTACATGAGGCCATGGATTATGATTGAAATTATAATCTATATACTAAATAATTAAAAATTATTATAACAGTAACTTCCTAAACTACTAACAAACAAACAAAAAAAATGACGACTTCATTTGCGCAAATTCCTAATCAAAACAGAAGGAAAGGTCGAAAATGATAAACAAATAAAACAAAACTCAAACACTCAACAATTTTAGAGATTCATTATTCTAAATTTTGAACATAAATTAAATGAACACATCAAGATAGCAAACCAATGAACAGAAACGTGAAAACATACAAAATTTAAACAAGGAAACTTACTCACAAATATTGGACGAACTGGGTAAGAGGCGCACGAAATGAATATTCTGTAAATGTATTTAGTTTCAACCTCATGTAAGAACGGCCAGAACAGTTACATATTGTTGAGATGGTATTGAATAGAACCCGACATGTCGAACAAAACTCTACAACGAACAGGGAACATGAACCAAGTAGGAACCACGAACAGCGACTAACCAACGACGTACCGGACCTCGACGAATGACAACGACCTCAACAGAAACAAGAAAACTCGGACCTAGACTGTCAGCGACCTGAGATATTGGCTGGTTTCAAGCAGTATGGTCATGGACTGGGGTTGCGTAGGGGCTGTTTGGACGTGACAACAGTTGGTGGTCGACGAGCTCGGCGCTGGCCTGGTCGTGAGGGTGGTGACGAAGGACGAGGGGGTGCTTGGAGAGAGATGAAGGTTGTTGGTTTGCTGGTTGAACGATGGAGCCGTCTTTTTTCTTTGGTTCAGTTTATTTTCTCTCCTTTAAGGAGATGAGCAGTCACCTTTTTTCTTTTTCTTCTGATCCTCCCGTTTCCCTTTTCTGCCGTTCTTTTTCTTAACTTTTTTGTTACCTTTTTTTTCTTTTGTTGTTCCCATGTGTTGCTGCCATTTTTCTTAACTTTTTGTTACTTTTTTTCTTTTGTTGTTCCCATGTGTTGCTGCCGTTTTTCTTTTCTTTTTTTTTTTTTTAATTCTTTTCATTGTCTTGTAGTGTTTGTAATTATTGTATTATTTTATTTCATTTTGTTTTTAAATTGTTCTCCCATCCCCCCATTATGTATTGTCCCCATAGTATGTGCATGTGTGTGTATGGGTGGTTTTGTCCGTGTTCCCCGTGTGGTGGACTCGGATTATTATGGGCTAGGTCCGAAAAATTATAAAACCGGGTAGTTTGAACCCGAATATTATTCTTCGTCCGGAACCGAGAATGGTGTTATTTAATTAATCCTAGGTAATCAAAATAACTATAATACTTATAATTAAAATAAAACTATTTTTTATATTTTTCAAGTTTAAAATAACTACAAAATATTAATGAAACTATTTTTTTATTATTTTCGATTTTTTTATAAAGATAAAAAATATAAAGTACTATTTTTGTATTTTTCAAGTTTAAAATGACTACGAAACATTAATAAAACCATATTTTTGTTATTTTTTCATTTTGAGGTAAAAATAAAGTAAAAGAGTCAAATTTAGCTAAAATAGCTATATTAAAACTAAACTAAATATTTTACGCTAAAAATATAAAAAATCTCGGGGAGGGTCAAAAATCACGCGTTTACAATTATCTCTCCTGCATGATAGATTTAGGATTCTCCTTCACTGTTTCTCCACATCCTTCTTTTCTTCATCTCCATGTTCTTCTTTCCTTCATTTTTATCTTATCTGTCATGTGCTTTTCCATGATTTGGTTCTGGTTGATTATGTTCCCATCATTCCATAGTTTATTTCATATCTTTGGCATGTTGCTATGGTAATTAGCCATAAGATGTCTTAGCTGGCTCATCTTTAGCCTGTTATGTTGAGATCCTGTTATTTGTCATGTTAATCCCATGATGCTTTGCCTTAAGTTTAAATCTTTCTTTGACTTATTGACTGTTAGTTCCTGATTCATATTGAGAGCATGACTAGGATTCTTTACATGTCTGGCTTTAGTCTCATACTTTTTCCTGTTTCATTGGGTTATCATGATTCTAGGTTTAGAGTTTGAAATTGGATCCTAATTGTCATCTCTATGAAAGCCTGTGCTTATGTGTGTAATTGTGCCATGAATTCTAAAGGTTCTGAAATTGATCAAACTTTCATATGATTGGAATTAGTAATAACTAGGTATGAATTGACACAAATTCACACTGCATCACATACAATCTGAATAGGATGAGTTAGTTGACTAAAATTCAACCATATCTACTGTTCCCTCTCAATTTGAGTTGGTTAATGCATGTTTCTTGGATCATATGTGTTTCTGTGTGCAATTCATGTTAAGAATGCTTAAGTTTTGCTAGATTTGGCTTCTTATGAATGTTTGATTGATCATCTAAACCTTAGGTGGATTGGTTATAGCTGTTAGCACTAGGTTCCATGAAAGTGGTTAGTTTTTAAATAGGTATAAACTGAAAATGAACAAAAAATAGGTTGTTAGTTAAATAATTGGCTTAAGAATGGTCAACCTTGCAAAAGGTTGACCAATTCTATAAGCCCTAACACACAGTTCACTGTTAAACAGTGGCTGGTTGTGCAAAGGGGCTATGTTTGCAAATGCAGACTGGCCCAGGCTCTATATTGAGCCCTGAACAGCAAAGTGGCCAAACCTGTAAAGGTTTTGGGCCCAACTGTTCAGTATATGGCTTTGATAGCCCAAGCTAAGTCTCAACTTGAGACTGGCTAACTTTTAAATAGTTTAAACATAACAATAAAACAGGCTATGCCTGCAATTAGCTTTAATTAGGAATAAATGGGTCTTAATTGATTGGAATTAATTTAAAATTGGCTAAATTTGAAATAGTTCTTAAAAAATAAAACTGGCCAGCCCTTAAATACTAATGCCAGGGCTGGCTATTAGTTAAATAGGTTCAAAACAAGCTAAAATCTGCCCTAGGTAAGATGGTAAATCAGCAGTGCCCTTAGGGGCACAATTGGGAATTAAAAAGGTGAAAAAGTGAATAGTTGGAACTTAAAAGGGTAATGGAGTCATTCATGCTCCTGATTTCTGCAATTTTGCAGAGGTTTAGGGGTATAATGGTCTCCTAAAAATGGGAAATCTGTAAAAATCTCAAACCCCTAAGGTCATACTAGTAAAAGCCCATAAAAGAGAATCTTTAGAACCTTCCAGCACATGCTGGAAGGGTTTTGATAACTGAAAATGGGGACTTAAGTGTAGATTGGATAATTTTAGGAGGGGGAGAAGTGGGATAAAATCCCATAACTTTCTCCCCAAGTTTCAGCCTTAGGTTAACTATAAATACACCTTCAAAAGAGCTGAAAAGGGGGTTCCATTGGAGAATAATCTGAAAACACACCTAACCTGAAATTTACACAAAAGCTTGAGAGATAAAATAGCAATAGAGCAATAGGATTTTCTGGAATTTTTTGAGTAGAACTCGCTGGTTTCTATTGGTTTTGCTGGGTTCATTTGCTCGTTAATCTCTGGGCCTCTTTGTTGCTGTGTTGCTGTGTTGTTTTACGCATTTGGATCTTCATCTCACTGTTGCATTGCCTTGTGTGAACCATTGCTGATTACTTACTTGCATCCCCTAGACTCATTGGTCTTCTTCTCTGTGATCCAAGTACTTTTCTACCCGAAATGAAGCTGTAATGGAATTTGAAATGAAGACTTGGAATTAATTTGTTATTCATTTGTAGCTTCACTTTTAATTTGTAGTATGCTGTAGTAGATAGCAAAGAAAAACAGAAACTAATGCTGTAATAGTTAGTATATTAGTAGTAGTATAGTCATAGTCATAAATCACTTAGTTAATTAGGCAAAACCTCTAAAACAAAGTCAAATGGCTATCACATGAGTAAATAACAATCATGATCACGTAGTTAATTCATTTCATTGATCAGTCAAATTAAAATTAGTTAAGAAGAAGAAACCATCGAACAAGGTAGACAATTGGAGTGCGATTGACTTGATAGCATTGAATGAGTCCGATTGGTGCTAATATCAGTATCTAATCATATACATAAAGTAATATATGAGAATAAGTTCAAAAGTAATATCTGGGTTAAGTCATATTAGAGTCAATAATTGTATGAACATATCCATGAGTTTAATTCATAGGTCAGTAGCAAAATAGTATAGCTATAAGTAACCCATACCGTTTCATCTATATATATGGAGTTAAATAGCTCACTAACCTCAGCTAATAATTGATTCACTGGTTAGTATAGGTTCTTTGTAAAAATAAAAAAATAGAAGTAGTCTTGTAATTCTCTGTTAGTAGATAGCCTTATTTCCCAATTTGTATCACGACTTTTCTCTTTAATTGATCAATAAAAATGACATCTGATTCATTCTTTGAGTTCAAATGTGTACATTCTTTTACTTTCTCTGTTATTTTTGGTTTTGAGCCTAAATCTCTATATGAAGCCGACTGGGACAGCGAGCACGATTCAATAACTACCTGGGCCTTTAAGGCCTGGGCCGATGTAATATATGTGTAAAACTTCACTTGGAACCAGGCCCCATTTAAATAACGGAAATCACACGGGCCCGGATTATTATAGTGTTAGTAATACGATCAAGGAAGGAACAAATGTAGAAAACGTAGTTAAATACAATTATCGAATCCTTTAATGAAAATTGGGACGAGCCTCGCCCGAATAACACCGGGGCCCCCATTTAGTAATGATATAATACAAAATAGACCCGGGAAAGCTAATAGCCAATTCCATAGCTTCTCTCAAAAGATTTAAAAGCCGATAGACGTTACTTTAAGGCACGATTTTAATATACCTTCCTATGAACGAGTGTGCACTTGGTGCGACTCAAATCCAAATCTCGGCAAAGCCGAAATACACCAAAAGTCATAGGCGTATTGGTTGCGGTATGACTCGAGGCGTGTTTCCGCAATGTCGCAAATTCCTAAAAATGACATTTAACGTAAAAGCACATTATGTTGTTTAAAACTTATAATTGAGTCAAACGAAAGTCAAGAACGCCAGTGGAGCGACCGTGCTAAAACCACGGAATCCGGGAGTGCCTAACACCTTCTCCCGGGTTAACAGAGTTCCTTATCCGGACCTCTGCTTCGCAGACATTTTAAAGAGTCAAAATTCCTCGGATTCGGGATCAACCGGTGACTTGGGACACCATTGTCATTCCCAAGTGGCGACTCTTATTAATCTCTAATAAAATCCCGAACCGATTGTCCTTAAATTGGAAAAACTCCTTCCCTTACGTTATTTTATCCGTTTCGGGTAATTGAGCGTCGGGGTATACCCTACAAGTGTATTTATACACCTTATGCATGTTGGGGTAGTAAAAAGGGAGGTGTGACATTAAGTTTATGCTGTTATGGTTTTATGTAGTTATGCTATGCAGTATGGTGTTATGCAGTTAAAGCAGTGAAAGAAAGATGCATTTTTGTTGTTATTTCTCTTCAAGTTACTTGGCTACAAAAATGAAACAGTATAAAGGCAGCTACATAGAAATAGTACTCTCTTTCGCTGGGCATTAGTCAATCAGGCAATATGAGGCATATGGTTTAATGTAGTTATCTGAAATAGTACTCTCTTTCGCTGGGCATTAGTCAATCAGGCAATATGAGGCATATGGTTTAATGTAGTTATCTGTGGACACTGGGCATTAGGACTGGTTGTAAACCAAAAGAGTCATATTGCATAGCTTTAGGCATGTGTAAACCAAAAGAGGCAGAAAGCAAGAGCCAAGAATCCGGGCAATCACCGAAAAAGCTGAAAAAAGAAGGCGACAATGAGCAGGCTAATGGAAAATCGAATTCCACAGATATTGCAGCAAAATTTGAGAAGTTATGTAAGGCTACAAGCAAATATCTCTCCATCAAACAAATGCGTGAAATTCTCGAAGCCAATGGCCAGGATGCTTCAGTCTCTAACGATGATGTTGTTCCTAGATGGCTTGTCTAATTAAGCAATACAACAACAGCAACAACACAACCATTGAGATATAACAAAGCGAGGAGACCTTGAATTGTTGTAAATTGTATTTCATATACAAACACAGGATACCACACGATAGATCTGATATAATTGACTAATGTAAGCTCTAATTAAAACAGTTCAAAAGCTCTAATTGAGTTCATTATATTACAATTACATGAAACTAAGTCTAATGTAAAAGATTCAAAAGAAACTACATAACACTTTCTCATCCAATGCCAACCGACAATAAAAATGACAACAAAAAATTATTCTTTAGATTCATCAACTTTCACTTCATCATCGACGCCAAAACAAATCCAACAAAATGTGCCCATGAGATCATAAGCATCATCCTCGTCTTCAAAACCTTTTTTTCCAATTTCGTAACTTTTGCAGCTTCAGCTTTGTGTAGAGCCTTCAAGGCAATTAATTCTTCTTTCAATTTATCTCTATCATCTTTAATAGCTTCCCAAGATGATGTTACATCTTTAGTTGTAACCAAATCATTAGAGACCGAGATTTCATCTTCCCATTGAAAATAACCACAAGAACGATTCTGTCCAAAACAAAAAAATCACACAAGAAACTAAGATCGTTATTATTAAACACAACTACAAATTAGAGCTAACAATTACTAATTTGGATCTTTTGTTACACAATCACTAACATTAGGCTTTAGACATTTAAAAAATCGCATTCCAGGGTTTAATGGAGTCATTGAAGTGAAGTGATTTGCAAAGATGCCACAACGATACCTAATTTGGGAAGAACAACTTCCTTGAGACATTGAAGATGAAGGAAGAGGATTGGGTCGTCTGAACCCTAAGTTTTGGTAATTCACGGGTAAGAAATTAGGTGTAGTGGGGTTTTAAAATGGTGGGCCTTTTGACATGGCAGCCGAGTAGGACAATTTTAATGTGGTCAGCTGCCACAGTGTACATGCGTTAGGTTTAGGGGTGTTTATTTAAAGTTCTTTAACGGTAGGGGCAAGAATGGCAGAAAGGTATAACGGGGGTCACAAGTAAGCAATTAACAATAGTACAGGGACAATTTTGACCTTTTTCCCAAAGATAAATCCATGTTACTCTAGAATGATCATCCACTATTGTCAAGAAGTAGTTATTTCCATCATGTGTTGCAATTCGAGATGGTCCCCATCAATCCATATGTGACAATTCAAACACATTCTTTACTCTATCTCTACTAGTAGGAAAAGGTAATCTTGCTTGCTTTACCAAGGGGCAAACATCGCAACTGCTTATTACACTACATAGTTGTTCACTAATATTCAACATATGTTTCATAACCTTTGATGATGGGTGGCACATTCTTTTGTGCCAAAGATGCTAAGGTATTTTGATCCAACTGCACATTCATGGACTTTGGAATTAACTCTTATCCTTTATCTGGAATTATAGAGGTCAGCAGATAGAGTCCATTAGTTTCTCTACCAATCGCCTTCAGTTTCCCAGTGAAAAGGTCATGTCGTACTCAAAAAACAGGAAAGAATGCAACCATACATCTCAGTTCCCTAGTCAGTTAGGACATAGACAATAGACTATATTTGAAATCTGGAATGTACAGAACATTCTTAATTTCTTGCCTTCTCCTATCTTGCATCTACCAATATATGAAACTATTGTTTTAGTCCCATTTGGTAATTGTACTGTCTTTCCATTTTGAGATGCTACATTATGTAATTCATAAAGCGAGCTAAGGTTTGAGGTCATGTGATTGGTCGCACCTGTATCTATGATCAGTTTATGAGTACAAACTACCTTGTCTACTAAGTAGACAGTGGAATGAGATATATCTGCCATATTGCTTGTAGTCTCCTACATCTCTTCTTTGTTGAGCAGCCTCAAGATCTGATTGAATTGCTCCTCTATGAACATAGGCCCCATTCCATATCCCGAGGAGCTCCCCATCTTAATATGTGTGTTTGGTACATTCCTGCTCACCTACATCAGTGAGTCAGTTTCTCCCAACACTGTAAAATTAGCTGAACCATATCCTCCTCTCCTTTTTGATTTGAAGTCAGTTGGATATCCTACTATCTTATAGCAATTCTCCTTAGTATTCCCTTTCATTTTGCAAAAATCACACTAGATATTATGATTCTTCTTAGGTCGAAACTGACCACCAGCAGTCATAGTAGACATTAGTGTGGTAACTTCACTTCCTTCAGCTGAATCATGAGGATTAGGCATAACTCTTTGACTCTCACATTCCATTAACATTGAATATGCCTTATTTACTATAGGTACTGGAATCATCATAAGTATCTGGCTACGAGCTTGTTTATATGACTTATTGAGTCCCATAAAAAATTGTAGTAGCTTCAAATATTCCATAAAAGCAACAGATTCACTAGATTTTGCACAACCACAACCAGTGCTTGGACCAAGCTATCAACTCTGCCCACGGTACTCGCATCTTTGAGAAATATGAGGAGATCGAGTTAGTACCTTGATTAAGTGTTGCAATTTCTCTGTGAATTTGGAAGATTCTCGAATAATCTATCTTATCAAATCGCTCTTTCAAGTCCTTACAAACATCACTGGCATTTGAAGAGTAAACGATACCACTGAGCAATTTTGGTGAAATACAATTCAAGATCCATGACAAATGATTGTGTTGCATCGCTTCCAAAGATCTACGAGATTTGTACCAAAACTTCCTCTTTTACAGTTATCGTCGATGAACCCTAGCTTGTTCTAACCTAGGATTGCAATTCTCATCGCTCGACTCCATACGGAATAGTTTTTCGGTCCTCGTAATTGAAGAAAAATCAACACAACTCCCGAATTGTCAATCGAATTGAGAAAAAAGTGGGTGATTGCGACTCAATTTCTCCTGCAGTTCATTGTCAACAGCTGCCATGACTGAGCTGCATCACAATTCACCGACAAAGAGTTAGCTAGCAGAAAAATTATGCTAAACGAACACATTTATGACCAATAGCTCTGATACCATGTGAAGTTTAGTGAAAGAGATCGATCATGGAGGATTGAGCTAAGAGCTTCTTCTTCTTTTCTATAAATAGAGAATGAATTACAGTGTACAGTCAACTTCCTAAGCAACTATTATAAAACTAATTCACCGACTAACTACTGAGTAAGTTACTAACTTCTACATATTACATATACACCCATCACTTTTCAGTTTGCTACACAATACTACCCTACTTCATTTTTGTTACTCTTAACAAACTTATTAGCACAGATGACTTGCTTGCTACCTTCTCCAAGGTATGGAAAGGGGGTGCAAATACAGGATGGCTTTAAAAGGAAGCGCTTTTAGCATACACCTAAACAATTGTGTACATGGGAGCCCCGAGACTTCCTTATAGATACAGACTTTCCGTACTGCCAAGGAAGGAATACACTTTACAAAGGATTTACTTAACTTGTAAATGAGCATAGTAGAGGTATTTACAGTTCATATCATTCATTCAGATTTGAGACGTATAAATTCCAAGCATGTTGAGGTGAAAATAAAGATATAATCTGCTACAATAACTTTTATTCGGTATTACTATATGTGCAGGAAGAAACTCTTCGTAGGAGGTGTACTTCGTGCATTTATATTTTGGTTTACTATTGGATTAGGAAATCTTCTGAGATAAATAACTGTGTTGTTTGATGTAGCTATGCTTTGTAAATATTAACTTTGGTGATTAATAAAATGTTAACCCCTTTGTTAACGACAAGATTGAATATGGGCCAAACTTTTAACGATGGGTATATTTGGCCCTTTTCGCAAAGTATAGGGGATATTTAGACCTTTTCCGTTGTTTCAATTTTGATTAGGTATTTTGACTCAGCACAGAGTTTAAGAAAAATAAAGACTTTAACTTGTGGTCTTTAAAGCTTAAGCGTAAAAATTTTATAGGGTCATGACATTTGTGTGGTTACAAAAGCTTCTCATTAAGGATAAAATGGATAAAATGAAGAGTTTAAAGTTAAATTATTTACAAATTTAGAAATGTGTCATTTTTAAAACAGACGAATAATGAAAGTACATCATCTAATTTAAAACGG
>JASVEL010011612.1:0-63152 GCA_032618575.1 Nicotiana noctiflora | reverse complement strand
TAATACGCATTGCTAGGTGCCTCATTAAAAACCTTATAAGGAAAACCCATGGAAAAAAACCTTAGTAAGGGAAAAAGAGTGCATCGCATATTTTACTCCCCCTGATGGAAACCTTGTTTCAAATATTTGAGTCTCCGCATTCCAATCTTGAACACCATCTTCTCAAAAGTTGAAGTTGGCAAAGATTTAGTGAATAAATCTGCTCGATTATCACGTGAACGGATTTGTTGTACATTAATGTCACCATTTTTCTGAAGGTCATGTGTGTAGAACAATTTTGGTGAAATGTGCTTCATTATATCTCCTTTTATAAATCCTCCCTTCAATTGGGCTATGCATGCAGCATTGTCTTCGTTAAAATTGTAGGTCTTTTTTCACATTCCAAACCACATTTTTCTCGAATAAAATAAATTATTGATCTCAACCATACGCATTCCCTACTTGCTTCATGAATAGCTATTATCTCAGCGTGATTTGAAGAAGTAGCGACAATAGATTGTTTTGTGGAGTGCCATGATATGACAGTACCTCCATACGTAAATACATATCCGGTTTGAGATCGAGCTTTATGGGGATCAGAAAAATAACCTGCATCTGCATAACTAATAAGATTTGCACTATTTTTATTAGCATAAAACAAACTTATATGAAGAGTTCCCTTTAAACATCGCAATATATGCTTAATCTCGTTCCAATATCTCCGTGTAAGAGAAGAACTATATCTTGCTAGTAAATTAACAGAAAATGCCATATTAGGCCTTTTAGCATTAGCAAGATACATTAGTGCACCAATTGCACTGAGATAGGGTACTTCGGGACCAAGGAGTTCCGCGTCCTCTTCTGGAGGTCGGAACACATCCTTATTCACTTCAAGTGATCGAACAACCATTGGTGTACTCAATGGGTGTACTTTGTCCATGTAAAAGCTTTTTAAGACCCTTTCTAAATATGCAGATTGATGGATAAAGATCCCTTATGCTAAATGTTCAATTTGCAGACCAATACAAAGTTTCGTCTTTCCAAGATCTTTCATCTTAAATTCTTTCTTAAGATATTCAATTGTCTTTTGGAGCTCTTCTGGAGTTCCAACAAGATTTATGTCATCAACATAAACAGCAAGTATAACAAATTCTGATGCCATTTCCTTTATAAAATATATGGATAAACGATATCATTTATGTAATCTTCTTTTAGTAAATATTCACTAAGGCGATTATACCACATGTGCCCGGATTTCTTTAAACCATACAAAGATCTTTGTAATCTAATTGAATATCTTTCTTGAGATTTTGCTTTAGGCATTTTAAATCCTTCAGGGATTTTCATATAAATTTCATTATCAAGTTAACCGTACAGATAATCTGTAACTACATCCATTAGATGTATTTCAAGATTTTCATGTAGTGCTAAACTGATGAGATATCGAAATGTTATGGCATCCATAACAGGTGAATATGTTTCATTAAAATTGACTCCAGGTCGTTGTGAGAATCCTTGTGCAACAATGCGAGCTTTATATCTTTCAACTTCATTTTTATCATTCCTTTTTCACACAAAAACCCATTTATGACCAACTGATTTTATGCTAGTAGGTGTTTGGACAACTGGTCCAAATACCTCTCTTTTAGCAAGTGATTCCGATTGAATTGCCTCTTGCCATTTTGGCCAATCAGATCTTTGTCTACATTCTTCGACAGATCGAGGTTCAAGATCCCCACTATCTTGCATAATATTAAGTGCGACATTATATGCAAAAATATTATCCACCACTATTTCAGAATGATTTAAATTAATCCCATTACCGGTCGAGCTTATTAAAAATTATTCACTTACATGAGCTTCAGGTTCGTTGATTTCTTTAGGAATCTCAGAACTAATTATATATTGGGTCTCTTCAGGAGATCCCTTCATGGTATCATTTTGATCATTTGCCAATTTTCTTTTTCGTGGATTTCGATCCTTAGAACCCAAAGGCCTACCACGCTTCAGGCGTGCTTTAGGTTATCTAGCTCTCATGCTAGTAGATGGTCCTACTTTCGGATAGGCACATTCTCTGCAGGGATATGTGACTTAGTTATCCTTTTCACATCAGTAAATGCGTCTGGCATTTGATTTGCTATATTCTGTAAATGGATGATCTTCTGGACCTCCTGAATACATATGGGGGTGCATGGATCAAAGTGAGATAATGATGAAACATTCCACATAATTTCTCTTTTGATTTCCTTTTTCTCTCCCCCTAATTGTGAGAAATTTATTTCATCAAACCGACAATCTGTAAATCGAGCAGTAAATAAATCTCCTGTCAATGGTTCAAGATAGCGAATAATAGAGGGTGATTCAAACCCAACATATTCCTATCCTTCTCTGTGGTCCCATCTTACTGCGTTGTGGTGGTGCTACTGGCACATATACAGCACATCCAAAAATTCATAAATGGGCAACATTTGGTTCATGACCAAAAACTAATTGTGACAGAGAATATTTATTATAATGTGTCGATCTGAGACGGATAAGTGATGCTACATGCAAGATAGCATGGCCCCAAACAGTAGTGGGCAATTTCGTTTTCATAAGTAGTGGTCTTGCTATCAATTGTAGGCGTTTAATAAATGACTCTGCAAGGCCATTTTGAGTATGAACGTAAGCTACAGGATGTTCAACTTTTTTCCAATTGATAAACAATAATCATCAAAAGCGTGAGATGAGAATTCGAGGCGAATATCCTTTACAGGATAATCTAGGAATTGTGCCCTTAATCAAATTATTTGGGCTAATAGCTTTGCAAACGCCAGGTTGCGAGATGATAATAGGCACACATGAGACCATCTTGAAGATGCATCTATTAGGACCATAAAATATCTCAACAACCCACTGTGTGGGTGAATAGGTCCACATATATCCCCATGTATACGCTCTAAAAAGGTAGGGGATTCAATGTCAACCTTCATTTGTGATGGTCTAGTGATCAGCTTGCCTTGATAACAAGCATCACAAGAAAATTCGCCATTCGTAAGAATCTTCAGGTTCTTTAATGGATGCCCACTCAAATTTTCAGTAATTTGTCTCATCATTATTGATCTAGCATGGCCCAAACGGTCATGCCAAAGCACAAAAGTATTTGAATCCGTAAACTTCTGGATTACGATAGAGTGTGCTTCAACTGTACTAATTTTTGAATAGTATAAGCCAGAAGATAAAGTTGGTAACTTTTCTACAATGCATTTCTAGCCAAAAATATTCTTTATAATATAAAGATATTCCATGTTCATTTCATTTATTGTCTCAACATGATACCCATTTCGGTGGATATCTATAAACTCAACAAGTTTCTTCGAGACTTGGAGGAGAAATAATGCATTGTCTATAATAAGTTTTGTTCCCTTAGACAAAAAGATAATGGCTCTTCCGGAGCCTTCAATAAAACTTATATTACCAGAAATTGTTGAAACATTTGATTTTTCCTTATCCAAATAAGAAAAGTATTTCTGATCCCTGAATATGGCATGATTTGTTCCACTATCAATAACACAAATATCTTCATGATTTGTCTTTGATCCAAAAATAATTTGAGGATTATCCATATTTTTCAAAATGACATAAATAAAATATATTATAGTAAACATCAGAACATAACTTTTATTTATTTACAACAATCACATAACCATACTATCAGTTACAAATAATAAAAATTAAAATATTTATATTTCTAAAGATTCACTACCGATTACATGACTTATTTCTCCTTCTGGGAGTGTAAAGTAATCAGCTACATCTAAATGCATGAAGTCAAAATTATCTTCAGACATAAAATTTTCTTTAGCATTTTTCTCGGTCTTTTTCAAGGAGGCTTGATAAAGCTCAAGTAGGTGCTTTGGCGTACGATAGTGTAAGGCCCTGTAAAATTTTTGTGCTTAAAAACCTAATAGTCGTGGTGTCATGGTCGAATATTGTGTTAGGAAATCTCGTCGCGGTTCGGACCCTTGGTAGTGATTTAAGCTTTAAAAATTGAAAGAATAAAATTTTCCAGAAAATATCGATTCTGCGGTCAAGAATACGGTCGCAGATCTGCTATGCAGACCGCATTCATATCCGCAGAGTTTAACAGAATGTTTTCCAAAATTTGTGTTAAAAATGCGGTCCAATATGCGATCGCATAACGGAAATGCGGATCGCAGATCCATCTCATAATTTCTTGAAAATTTTTGAGTGTCAATTCTGCGGTACATTCTGTGATCGCAGAACACGAATGCGGACCGCAGTCTGGTTGCATATCATAACAGAACAGGTGAATTTTTGGGGCAATTCTGCGGTCCATTATGCGGACCGCATGTTGATTCTGCATTCGCAGATGCGACCGCAGATTTGACTCGGCCCAGATTTTTATAAAATTTTAACCCGACTCCTTCTTTAACAAAACACCTCAAACCTTCATTTTCTCATACTTTCTTAGCAAAACTAGAGAGAATAAAGAGGGATTCTAGAGAGAGAAATCTAACCATCTTCAAAGATGTTTCTATCGTTTGGTCCGGAAGATCCTAGGGCAAGCACCTTCCACAACCTCTAAAAGGTAAAAACCCTAGCCATTTTTCTTTAATTTTCAGTTGTCAAAGGTGGAGAAAGATTTGCATGCTATAGCTTTTGAAAATAGAATTTAACACTCATGCACGTTCTTTGAACTTTAAATTTAGTAAATAGGGGGTGAGTAGGAGTAAGAGTTTGCAAGAACGAAGTTGGCAACATAGGATAATTTGGGTGAACTTAAAGTAGGAGATTAAAGGAAGAAAAACCGACGCAGGTATGTATGGCTAACTTTGATCCTTGTGAAATTGCCTTATCTGTACAATTCATTTGGTATGTGATAATTTGAGAATTGTTGTGTAAATCTTTGATTTAGTTGTTGGGTATTTAATTGATTTGAATTATATGTTGTGCGGTATGGGATGAGAATCTGAAAAATGGAGTCATATTTGGTAAGGAAATTGAGAACGATTGTAATAATGGCACACTTGGCTTCTTGTGGGAAACTAATGAAACAACTCGAATTATGATAAACAGTTGAACATAATGGTATGGGTACTCTCGGATATGGAAATATTGTAACTTGGTTGTGATACCGGCTTGAAATGTATTTGAAAGCATTAACCAATTTGTGATTCGCTTATTACCCTTGTTTGTAATCTTGTGCAGTGCTCTTGTTTGTTGTTTGTGATTGTTGTGAATTGAAACTGCATGGTGGGATCGGGTTGCACGCCGCAACACGAAGTAATAAGGTGTGGGTTGGGGTGATAAGGGTGGTCGAGGAAATAAGGGTGGAAAGCGATCGAAATCGCCATTGAAATTGATATGAAATTGTTAATGTGAAATTGTGAAAGGAGACAGCAGGAGAGTTTGCAACATGTGGGGCACTGGTTGCCCCTTTGTTTGACATGATTGTGCTTCCCGTGTTTGTTTGGTTGTTGCCTTCCTTGTTGAACTGTAATTGTACTTGGGCTAAGGACTACTTGAAACGAAGTGACATGGGAACGTGATTGGTTGACTTTGTTATTTCTTGGTGAAATCGTTGGTTGTTTACTGTCGTGATTTATGGCTAGAGTTTACTTTGGACAAAGCTTGTCCATACACACCAGTACAATTCCAGTGTACTGACGTCCCTTTTGCCGGGGACGCTACATTCGTGTTATGATTGTATGTGGATCCGTAGCAGGCACTTCAGCACATCGGCAGTAGCATTCTTCATCTTCCACTGGCCGTCTTGGTGAGCCCATTTCCTCTCGGGGCCCTGCGTGGCTCTCGCTACTTCTATTTTGGATTTCTATTTTGGTTTTGTAAGGTATAGTCGGAGCCTTGTTACCGGCAAGTATTGTATCATCCTTTGTATCCTAGAGGCTCCGTAGACAGTAAACTGTGGGATTATAGTCTTATGTATATATTATGTCGGGCATTGTAAATTGTGATCTTGTTAAGAAGTAAAGTGTGTTGTTATGTTGTTAAAGGTATGATTTTAACTATAAACTGGTAAAGTCCTTAACTTTTAAGTAATGAACAATACAGGGGCAACAGATGGGTTAGAAAGGTACCCAGGTCCGCTTGACTGGGGCTACCCGATCAGGCGATGGTCATGTCCCCCAATTTGGGGCATGACAAATTTGGTATCAGAGCCTAAGGTTTTTAAGTGTCCTAGGATGTCTCGGGGCCGTATCTAGTAGCGCCATTTTTATCGGTGTGTTGTCGACCACATCTATAAGTTGGGGGCTGCACAGACATTTATGAATTTACCAATTTTCTTTGTTATTCTATATCGTGCGGAAAAGTGCAAAGTGAAAGTATTTATGTCTAATTCGCGCCTTGTTCCAAAATTTTCAGAGTATGGTGCCTAAGAAGAAAGCTAGACTTAGCCTTGGGGCCAATGCCACCCCAAGTGTGGCTGCGAATCATATACCTGACACCGTGGGTGAGAATGATCCACTGGTCCTGAATCTGCCCGGTCCATCTATTCTAGACCCAAGTGTTCATGTTTCGGCTGCGGTAGAAGGTGCCACCATCCCTCCTGCCGGTATTCCTGTTTCTGATATAGTCCCAGCTTCTGGTTCCGGTGTTTCCAATAAGGATCTTAGAGGAGCCATCCATATGTTGACCCAGTTAGTGGTCGCCCAGGACTAGAGATCTCATGATGTCCATACGTCCTCTAGAGGACAGGGAGATTCCTCCGGTTCTAGAGTCCACCAGTTTCTACGATTGGCCCCTCCAGAATTCTCAAGCACAGACCTAGAGGCCGATCCGCAGGATTTTCTTGATGAGATATATAAGACTCTCAAAGTAATGAAGGCTATAGATATAGAGGGGGTAGAGTTGGCTTCATATAGACTGAAGGGAGCGGCGCGTTCGTGGTTTGAAATGTGGGAGGATTCCCGTGAGGAAAGGGGACCCCCGGCTAGATGGGAGGAGTTTGTAGACGCCTTCATGGACCATTTCTTGCCTGCCGAGACAATGGCAGCCCGTGCCACTGAGTTTGAGGTTCTCAAGAAAGGTAGTATGAGTACTTGGGAGTACTACATAGAATTAGTGAGATTGTCAAAATATGCTCCTCAGCTAGTGTCTACCATGGATGCCCGGGTTCAACGGTTTGTTCAGGGCCTTAACCCTTTGGTGGTGAATGAGGCTGCCACAGTAGCTTTGCACTCAGATATGAATTACGGGAAAATTGTGGGGTTTGCTTAGGCCACCGAGGCTAGGAAATTGAAGATCCGTGCGGAAAGAGAGAGTAGCAGCAGGGCCCGGTCAATGGGTCACTCAGGGAGACCAGTTCCAGGGAGAGGGTCATATCGGCCATCCCAGTCATATGATCAGTCCTCAGTGAGTGCGCCGCCATCTTGCACAGTTATCAGCAGGGCAGTCATTCGAGACCAGGTTCAGACAAATTGAGGTCCCGCTAGTCTGGTCGTCCGGGAGTGAGGTCCCAGTAGCAGTGGAGACCTACATGCCCCAAATATGGGAGGTTCCACACAAAGACGTGTTATTTAGATATTCCAATATGCTTCAGGTGCAGGGTGAGAGGTCACATTCAGCGGGACTGCCGTGAACCCAGTCAGGGTATGGATAGGGGATCTACTCAGTCATCTGGTTCTTCGGTTACTACATCATCAGCGCATCCTCCAGCTTCAGCAAGGCGTGGTGCATCTAGCAGTGGAGCAGGGGTGGACCTAGTCGATTCTATGCTTTGAGCGGCCACCAGAGTGCTGAGGCTTCTCCGGATGTTGTTACAGGTATCTTGTCTGTTCAGGCTGTTGATTGTTATGCTCTTATTGATCCAGGGTCTTATTTGTCTTATGTCACCCCGTTCATTGCTTCAAGTTTTGGGATAGAACCCGAACAGCTTCATGAGCCGGTCTCCGTATCGACTCCGGTTGGTGATTCTATTACAGCCTCACGATTCTATAGGGATTGTATTGTTACGGTGAGTGGTCGTGTTACCACAACCGATCTTATTGAGCTTGGGATGGTAGATTTTGATGTAATTATGGGGATGGATTGGCTTTATTCGTGTTTTTCCAAGTTTGACTGTCGGACGAGAGTCATGAGGCTCGAGTTCCCTAACGAGCCAGTTATTGAATGGAGAGGAAATGGGGCGGTGCCAAGGGATAGGTTTATTTCTTACATTAAGGATTCAAAGATGATTAAGAAGTGGTGTATCTATTATTTGGTCCGGGTAACGGATACCACCTCAGATGTGTCTGCCCTCGAGTCCGTGCCGGTTGTGAATGAGTTTCCTAAAGTATTTTTGGATGAGCTTCTAGGGATCCCACCAAATAGGTAGATCGATTTCGGGATTGATGTACTGCCAGATACTCATCCAATATCCATTTCACCATATAGCACGGCGCCAGCAGAGTTAAGAGAGTTAAATGAGCACTTGAGGGATTTATTAGAGAAAGGGTTTATACGACCGAGTGTATCGTCGTGGGGTGCTCCAGTTCTTTTTGTCAGAAAGAAGGATGGGTCACTTCGAATGTGCATTGATTATCGGTAGATCAACAAAGTCACCATCAAGAATAAATATCCTTTGCCTCGGGTAGATGATTTGTTTGACCAATTGCAAGGAGCAAAGTTTTTCTCAAAAATTAACCTACGGTCCGGGTACCACCAGTTAAAGATTAGAGAGCAGGATATTCCTAAGACCGCCATCAGAACTCGTTATGGTCACTTCAAGTTTTTGGTCATGTCTTTTGGGCTAACCAATGCCCCAGCAGCTTTCATGGACCTTATGAATCGGGTTTTCAAGCCATTCCTAGATTTCTTTATGATTGTATTCATTGACGACATCCTCATTTACTCTCGGAGCAGGGAGGATCATGCCATTCACCTCAGAGCAGCATTGTAGACCCTTCATCAACACCAATTGTACGCCAAGTTTTCAAAATGTGAATTTTGGTTGGAGTCCGTAGCCTTCCTGGGTCATGTTATTTCTAGTGAAGGGATTCAGGTGGATCCTCAGAAGATTGCAGCAGTGAAGGATTGGCCTAGACCCACGACCCCGACAGAGATTCGTAGCTTCTTGGGTCTGGTAGGGTACTATCGGAGGTTTGTGCAGGGATTCTCAACCCTTGCCTCCCCATTGACTAAATTGAGAAAAGTTTAGTCCGAGCATCAACGGCCTGGTAGATTAACTCAGCTTATAGAAATACCAAGGTGGAAATGGGAGATGATCAATATGGATTTTGTGGTAGGGTTACCTCGCACTCAGCGTAAGTTCGACTCAATAAGGGTGATAGTGGATCGACTAACCAAATCATATCACTTCCTGCCAGCCAAGTCCACTGATACTGCAGAGCAATATGCTAAGTTGTACATCAAGGATATAGTAAGGCTTCATGGAACTCCACTTTCTATTATCTCGGATCGCAGGGCTTAGTTCACAGCTAATATTTGGAAGAAGTTTCAGCAAGGTTTGGGAACCCAGGTGAATCTCAGCACAGCTTTCCATCCGCAGACCAACGGTCAGGCCGAGCGGACTATTCAGACGCTTGAAAATATGTTGCGTGCTTGTGTTCTGGATTTCCAATTTAATTGAGATGAACACTTACCACTGATATAATTTGCTTATAATAACAGCTTTCATGCTAGCATTCAGATGGCCCCGTTTGAGGCATTGTACGGGAGAAGGTGTAGGCCGCCAATTGGATGGTTTGAGGCAGGTGAAGCGGAATTGCTAGGGCCAGATCATGTGTACCAAGCTATGGAAAAAGTTAAGGTTATTTAGGAGAAGATGAAAACTGCACAGAGTCACCAAAAATCCTATGCAGACGTTCGCCGAAGAGATTTAGAGTTTCAAGTCAATGATTGGGTGTTCTTGAGGGTGTCTCCCATGAAGGGAGTCATGCTATTCAGGAAGAAAGTGAAATTGAGTCCTAGGTATGTCGGGCCATATCGGATCGTTCAAAGGATTGGGCAAGTTATTTATAGGCTGGAGTTGCCTCCTGATATGTCATCACTGCACCCGGTGTTCCATGTATCCATGTTGAAGAAAGTGATTGGAGATCCATCCACCATTATGCCGGTCGAGGCTATTGAGGTTAATGAAGATTTGTCATATGAAGAAGTTCCGGTTACCATCCTTGATAGGAAAGTTTGTAAGTTGAGAAACAAGGAAGTTGCCTCTATCAAAGTATTGTGGCGAAGTCAACAAGTTGAGGAGGCCACATGGGAAGCAGAAAAAGAGATGATGGAAAAGTACCCCCATTTGTTTGATCAAGCTTAGAAGAAATTAGGTGACCCTTCTACCTTTTTGAAATAACTATCGTCTTGCTCAAATTGCTTCCTTCTTAATGTTAGTAAAGTTTCTTTCATTTTGCAAAAAGTTATATGTGTTGTTACCTTGGGTCACTTGAACCCTCCTTGATAAATGAAAGCCTTATAAAGACTCATGTGTTAAATAAATAACTAATAGTAAGTGTAAATCGATAATTATTTGTTTATGTGTATATGGTGTATTGAGATGGTTAAATAAGGCAATGACTCATTGAAGTAGCTAGTTTATGTGCAAATGTAACAATGTGATAGAATATGTGCAATCGTTAAGGTAAGAAAGTGCGTACAAGCTGGGAAAAATGTTGTAAATGTGTGTTGTTGTTTGGTAATGTGTTTCGGGGGCTCTTTGACAGGTGGATATGTCCATAATACAAAGGAAACTCTAGCGAAATTTTTCTAAAATATGGGAGTTAGTGAAAATTTTGACAGTTTGCATATCATGTCTTTCAAAACCAACTGATTTTCAAAATCCTCATTCGACGACGAATGATTTTAAATGGGGGAGGATGTAAGGCCCCGTAAAATTTTTGTGCTTAAAAACCTAGTAGTCGTGGTGTCATGGTCTGAATATTGTGTTAGGAATGCATAGAGCTCGTCGCGGTTCGGACCCTTGGTAGTGATTTAAGCTTTAAAAATTGAAAGAATAAAATTTTCCAGAAAATGTCGATTCTGCGGTCAAGAATGCGGTCGCAGATCTGCTATGCGGACCGCATTCCTACCGCAGAGTTTAACAGAATGTTTTCTAAAATTTGTGCTGAAATGTGGTCCAATATGCGATCGCATAACGGAAATGCGGACCGCAGATCCATCGCATAATTTCTTGAATTTTTGAGTGTCAATTCTGCAGTGCATTCTAAGACCGCAGAACACGAATGCGGACCGCATTCTGGTCGCATATCATAACAGAACAGATGAATTTTTACGGCAATTCTGTGGTCCATTATGCGGACCGCATGTTGATTCTGTGATCGCAAATTTGACTCGGCCCAGATTTTTATAAAATTTTAACCTGACTCATTCTTTAACAAAACACCTCAAACCTTCATTTTCTCATATTTTCTTAGCAAAACTAGAGAGAGGAAAGAGGGATTCTAGAGAGAGAAATCTAACAATCTTCAAAGATTGTTTCTAATCGTTTGGTCTGGAAGATCCTAGGGCAAGTGTCATCTTCCCCAACCTCTAAAAGGTAAAAACCCTAGCCATTTTTCTTTAATTTTCAGTTGTCAAAGGTGGAGAAAGATTTTCATGCTATAGCTTTTGAAAATAGAATTTAACACTCATGCATGTTCTTTGAACTTTAAATTTAGTAAAAAGGGGGTGAGTAGGAGTAAGAGTTTGCAAGAAAGAAGTTGGCAACATAGGATAATTTGGGTGAACTTAAAGTAGGAGATTAAAGGAAGAAAACCCGACGTCGGGTATGTATGGCTAACTTTGATCCTTGTGAAATCGCCTTAACAGTACATTTCTTTGTGTATGTGATAATTTGAGAATTGTTGTGTAAATCTTTGATTTAGTTGTTGGGTATTTAACTGATTTGAACTATATGTTGTGTGGTATGGGATGAGAACCGAAAGATGAAAAAGGAAGTCATATTTGGTAAGGAAATTGAGAACGATTGTAATAATGGCATACTTGGCTTCTTGTGGGAAACTATTGAAACAACTCGAATTGTGATAAACTGTTGAACATATTGGTATGGGTACTCTCGGATATGGAAACATTGTAACTTGGTTGTGATACCGGCTTGAAAAGTATTTGAAAGCATGAACCAATTTGTGATTTGCTTATTGCCCTTGTTTGTAATCTTGTGTAGTGCTCTTATTTGCTATTTGTGATTGTTGTGAATTGAAATTGTACGGTGGGATCGGGTTGCACGCTGCAACACGAAGTAATAAGGTATGGGTTGGAGTAATAAGGGTGGCCGAGGTAATAAGGGTGGAAAGAAATCGAAATCGCCATTGAAATTGATATGAAATCGTTGATGTGAAATTGTGAAAGGAGACACCAGAAGAGTTTGCAACTTGTAGGGTACTGATTGCCCCTTTGTTTGACATGATTGTGCTTCCCTTGTTTGTTTGGTTGTTGCCTTCCTTGTTGAACTGTAATTGTACTTGGGCTGAGGACTACTTGAAACGAAGTGATGTGGGAATGTGATTGGCTGGCTTTGTTATTTCTTGGTGAAATCGTTGGTTGTTTACTGTCGTGATTTATTTGATTTATGGCTAGAGTTTACTTGGGACAAAGCTTGTCCATACATACCAGTACAATTCCAGTGTACTGACATCCCTTTTGCCGGGGATGCTATATTCGTGTTATGATTATAGGTGGATCCGTAGCAGGCACTTCAGCTCATCGGCAGTAGCATTCTTCATCTTCCACTGGCCGTCTAGGTGAGCCACTTTCCTCTCAGGGCCCTGTGTGGCTCTCACCACTTCTATTTTGGATTTCTATTTTTGTTTTGTAAGGTATAGCCGGAGCCTTGTTACCGACAAGTATTGTATCATCCTTTGTAACTTAGAGGCTCCGTAGACAGTAAACTGTGGGATTATAGTCTTATGTGTATATTATGTCGGGCGTTGTAAATTGTGATCTTGTTAAGAAGTAAAGTGTGTTGTTATGTTGTTAAATTTATGATTTTAACTATAAACTGGTAAAGTCCTTGACTTTTAAGTAATGAACTATACAGGGGCAACGCATGGGTTAGAAAGGCACCCAGGTCCGCTTGACTGGGGCTACCCGGTCAGGCGCCGGTCATGTCCCCCAATTTGGGGCGTGACAGACAGGTATGTGACCAGTGCCCATTTCCTCCACATCTATAGCATGCACTTTCTATATTTGGTGCTTGCACCGCTTCATACTTTTGTTCCTTCTGTTTTCACTGTTGGTGGCGAGGAAGGTTCTTTGGTGCATTATTATTACCATGATTGGGATTTCTTCCCCGACCTCGGCATGACCACGACTGGGGCCACGACCTCTTCCACGTTTGGCTTGGTGTAAGTTCGTCTCATTCACTTCAGGGAATGGACAAGAACCAGTAGGTCGACTTTCATGGTTTTTTATTAATAGTCCATTATGTTGTTCGGCTATAAGAAGATGTGAGATAAGTTCAAAATACCTTTTAAATCCCATCTCTCGATATTATTGCTGCAGGAGCATATTCGAGGCATGAAAAGTGGTGAAAGTTATCTCCAACATATCAAATTCAATACTATTATCATCACATAATTTTAGTTGGGAAATATTCTGAACATAGCATAATTATACTCACTAATAGATTTAAAATCTTGTAGCCTTAGATGAGTCTAATCATATCATACATGTGGAAGAACGACCATCTTCAGGTGGTCATATCTATCTTTTAAATTATTCTACAGTATGACTGGATCTTTAATAGTAACATATTCTATTTTCAGGCCTTCATCAAGGTGATGGCATAGGAATATCATTGCTTTGGCACGGTCTTGGTTTTGATGCCTGATTTTTATCACTGATGGTGTCTGCCAGACCCATCGCATCAAGATGAATTTCAGCATCATGCACCCAAGACATATAGCTTTTGCCCGATATATCTAGGGCAACAAATTCAAGTTTAGAAAGATTTGACATTAATTAGGAAAAGAAAGTTCTTACCTCATATACTTTCAAAATATTTGCTCGAGATGGCAGAGTCTCGTGTTGATAACGTGTTATAAAATAAAGACTATAAAGTAAAGACAAGTATAGAGAGAGACTGATATATTATTGGAATTCAAATTTACATAATGAAATGAAAAATCTTCTATTTATAGAAGAAAGGAAGCTGTTGTGTAAGCTGCTACTGCAAGCTGTTGTGTAAGATGCTATTATACCAGATATGATTAATCTTATACTAAGAGTAATGTTTATCTATAACGGAGTACTGAAAGGATAAACTCATTATATCCGGTATGGATAATCTTCTACCGGGGGTAATGTTTATCAATAACCAGATACTGAAAGGATAAGCTTAATACCCAATATAGATAATCTTCTACCGGGAGTTTATCCATAGCCGGATACTGAAAAGATAAGCTTATTATACCCAGTATGGATAATCTTCTACCTGGAGTAATATTTATCCATAACCGGATACTGAAAGGATAAGCTTATTATACCCAGTACGGATAATCCTCTACCGGGAGTAATGTTTTTCCGTAACCGGGTACTGAAGTGATAATCTTCTTCAGGAAGTTTATTTCCAATATAGTACTAAATAGATAAACATATTTACGGTGAAGCCCCATATGGATAAACTTCTTCAGGAAGCTTATTCACAACGGAGTACGAACATCCATAATATAATATATTTATAATATGAGCTACTTTTTAAAGTTATTTATGTGAATTATCTAAGTAGCTCCTTTGAAAAGGACAATTATAGCATCAAATTAGCAATACTTCAAACACAAACATGTACTATTACGAGATTCATATAGAAAAAATTGTAGTCCTCCATTTCAAATTTAAATTACGCACTTATTTTATTAGTTCATTCTAAGAAGAATGAAACATTTTTATTAACGAGGAAGAGAAAGTGACAATAGATCCAGAGAGAACTAAGAAGAATGAAGAACGGATTTGAGAGAAGAAATTGGAAATACAAATCGTGTATATTCTATTATGAGACAACTGTATATATACAGTAAATTAACTAACTAACCTCCTAACCATAACTAACTATTAACTTCTTAACTACACTTTTAACAACCTAAATACAGTTAACTCTACTAACTAACTAATGTTAGTTATCAGCTTGTGTCTTAGTCTAGCTACACTCCCCTTCAAGATGATAGTTTGAACATGTTCTCTACTCCAAGCTAGTTTAGTAAGTGATGATGTTGATCCTTCCCTAAAATCTTGGTAAACATATATGCTAGTTGATCTTCTGTATGAATATGCTCAGATTGTGTTTGACTCAAAAGATATGAGGATCCCTTTGAACAAATTAATTAAAAGAAGAAGGGGTAAATCTTAGCTGAGTATAATAAGTACTAGATTAAGCAAAAGAAAAATATGACAGATTATACATTTCACATTTTCATATGGTATGTTCCTTACAAAGTTCTGTGTCCCTTCTACAAGGCACTTCATCTCTCTTATATACTAAGAGAGACTCTCCTAGGTTATCAGAGACAAACTATTGAGAATATTCGATGGAATATTACTAATATTTTCTAACGTGATTACAATATTACAAGGGCCGTATATCCTCCTCTTTTATAATAAGGTCACTTTTTCTGGGACATTAGCTTGGGGAGGCCTGCCCGTTTGTCGTGTTTGTCGTAGGTCGTGGTTGGTCAAATTTAGACCCATACAGTTATTCCATCCGCTTGTTGGGGTTGCAAACAGATGCGTTCCCGATGAGCGGACTTTACACGCTCTCTTGAAGGAATTTGACCCATTAGAACATTACGATCTGGTCAACCGGGGGGTTGGTCATCATGTTTAGCAAATTGACGGGTGATAGTTCTCACCGGGAAGTGATGTCAGCTCCACGCGCGTCATCATTATGCAAGTTTTCGAGACAAGGATTTGACAGCTAGATGCTTTAATTCTTGCGTAACTCTGAGACATGTCACCTCGATTCTGGCGCTACCCAACCCTATAATAGGTGGGGATTTGTATTTCTGAAGAACTTTGGCCATTCTCTTTTGGAAAACCTCTTTCACTCTACTTCGTTTTCTCTCATATCCTCATGTTTCTTACTTCATTCTTTGCCTGAAGCTCCTACCTTCTTCTTCTTTGTTGGTACTCCTTCAATCGATATTATGCTCAAATCTCGTCGTCCTCATGAAGAGGTTTCTGAGGTTGTTCTATCATCCTCGGTGCCACCCTCTGACAACGGGGATATAGTGGTAGAAGAGGGTGACATCCCTCTTATAGTGGGGGATTTACTATCGAGACATCCCTTATCTCAGAGTGACTTCCTTAGGACCCTCCTCCCACTCCAAGATTTGTTCTTTCTGATACTGATCAAGTCCATCTCGACACCCTTCATATAAAGTATGGCATTCCTTCCCATGTAGACATGGTTCCGGCGGGAGGAGATTACGTGGATACCGGAATATTACGCTTTCTACGAGTATCCCTTCATGATTGGATACACTCTTCCTCCCTTCCCTTTAGTAGAGGAATTCTGTAGATTTTATCGGTTCTACCCAGCGTAGCTCACGCTGCATATGCTCAAGGTACTTCTGCTACTGAAGTAGAATTGGCAGAGTGAGACGTTTCTATCTACCACCTTCTACACCTATTTACACCTGGCTTTCTCAAGGGTACCATTGTGCATTTGAGACTTCGTGGTACGAAAGGTATCGTGGTTGGGAAGGATGATCGGGCAAGCCATAAGTTTTGGCATAAGTATTTCTTTGTCAAGATTGAGCACATTGTCTCTGCACATGTCGGGTTCCCGGAGCGATAGAATGAGAAACGTAAGTGTCGTTGCTTGTTTTATTCTCTTTTTTCTTGCGTTTGCCATAAAGCTTATTTTTTCCCCCATTTTGTAGCGATGGATCATACGCCTCACCCTATTGAAGGGCTTAGAGATTGGGTAGCTCATTTGTTACCCGTGTAGAAGAAACTCGAACTTGGTCCGCCTTCATGAAGTAATACGGCCCTAAAGTTTCTTCTAGTAAATGTCACACTTTACTGCTCTATTGGTTGTGTGAGTGTATTTTAATGGTATGATACTTTGTGGTGACAGGTCGAGGAGCTTCAGGTGTAGGGCACTAGTTCCTGCCTTTAGGCAAGTTACTATTGTTGTAGATACGCGATTTATCTAAAGCGGGTCTATTTGGGAGGATCGTCCTCAAACTATTCAATTGGGAGATTCATCTCGAGTTGTGGCCACAAAGAAACCTTCTCGGCACCGGCCCTGCATCTGTTGGGTGAATTGTCGAGCCGTTGGAGAGAAAGAGGAGAAGGTTGGAGCGAGGGAAGGGTGTGATCGTGGATGTCGACGGCACTAGGGCATCTCGAACAGCCCTGATGCCCATGTTCATGGCCGATGCTATTTTTGTCGCAGCGATTTCCTCGAGTTAAAGGAGTTGATCTAGGGGTCGGCTCGGTGCACCCCATTAAGAGAGGGGTATCGTCTAACATTAGAGGATACTATGTTGAGGGTGATTACTCAAATTCTGATATCGGCCTAGAGGATGTTAACGAATTTGTGGGTTGTCACACCCGTGTGGAGGTAAAGACAGACAGATCTGACCGTCATGTGGTCATTTTAGGGAGCTATAACTTACTGCTGAATAGCGAGCAGGTGGCATTGTCCTTGGCTTCCCTGTGTTCCGCTCCTGAAAGCGAGATGCTTGGGGCGATGAGCTACATGGAGTTATCTCGGAAGGTCACTGTATGGCCCTACAGGTGTGTGCCTTTACTTCTTTCTCTCCCCCTCATTTTTCTGTCGTCAGATTGGTATGTTAATCGTCACTCTATAATTTGTTTCTAACTTTACCCCTTTTCTTTTTTCAGACCCTCGTCCTGGAGGCGGAGAGAGATCGTCAAGAGGGAAGAAGGATGGGTTTTTATAAGAAGATGTCGTCCAAGTATCGGAGGTATCGTGCCAAGCATCGGGCTATGTCTGATATTTATCGCCAGAACCCTGAGTTTCAGGTGTTACGTAAAGGTCTTAAGCAGTGAGATGGCCAATTGGAGCGACATATAGAGGTGTTGAGGGAGAGGGACGAAGAGCTTGTGAGGTTCGTCACCCGTAACAGTGAGTTGGAGACCTCTCTCAGTACTACAACAACTTCATATTTAAAGTTGATGAGAAATATCCAAGTATATCTAGAATAGTCATCAACTAGAGTGAAAAAGAATATTTTTCTATCATAGATTGGCACCGTATAGGGTCCCCAAATATCACAATTTACTAATTTAAATGTAGGCTTGGTAGTTGAATTACTTATAGGAAAGGTCACTTTTGATTGCTTAGCCAAAGGACATACATGACAGTGTTTAGTAGAATAGTCTTTCACATCACTTATTACATTGAACCTTTTATTATATTTATAGGAGCATGACCTAACCTCTTGTGCCACATGCTATTAGATGAGAAGAAACTAGGATTTGCATTACTACTAGAACAAGACCTAGGCTCAGAATTAGAAGATTCATCAATTGTTTTGAGACATTTCCCTTCAAACAATAGTGAGGACTTTTGAAGGACTTCTCTTTGTAGAATATATAATCCATGATTTTGCCTACCAATCCACGTCATATGACTACTGTAGAGATCCTAGAAAAAATAAAAGTCAAGGAAGAAGGCAGCCAGGCACTGAAGCTCCTTGGTGAGTTATGATAAAGAAAATAAGTTATACTTAAAGTCTAGTATGTACATCACATTAGATATTGTTTGATCCTTAAGAACAATAGCCTCCCCTTTATGAGTAACATACAACATTTCTCCATTAGGTAAGTGAAATACATTTTTACTTTCAATGTTAATAGTACTATGTGAATTAAGCATCTCAATTCTAAAAGTCATATGATTTGACGTACTAGTGTCTATGATCCAGTTCTTATTGACAAAATTGGTTATTAGGGCAATCAGAGTACTTGTTGCATCCAACCTACTAGATGATCCTGGAGTTTCCTCATTTCTTTTTTACAGCAGCTGAAGAATTTGTTGATACCGTTCCTTAGTAAATAAAGAAGGAGATGAATGAGGTTGAGGAGGAGGTCCAAAGATCAGAGCCTGCTGCCGAGGATAGACAAATGATTGATGTGGATACATACAGTAATTTCCTCCATTGTTCTGTTGATAAGAAACATTGGCTTGAGGTAGTCCACATTGTGGTTGAAAGTGCATGTGAGTAGTGTCTCCTACAGCAAAATCTACACCTGAGGCACCATTAGCACATAAACCAGGTGTTGTAGAACCTTTCTTCTTGGTCTTGAAGTCAGGTGCATATTCTACAAGTTTGTAGCAATTATCTTTGGCATGTCCCTTGCAATTACAATTATCACATTGAATCTGTCGCTTCTTAAACTTGTAGTTACCTCCTGAGGCTCCATTTCTTCTATTTCTATACAAAGCTGTACTTTCTATCCCTTTAGTGATTAGCATAGACTGTTGACAGGTTGCAAAAATTTTCTGACTTTTCAACAGGCAATGCATATGCTTTGTTTATGCTAGGTACAAGAGACATCATCATAATTTGACTTTTGGCTTGGGCATAGGTTTCATTCAAACCTACCAGAAACTGCAGTAACCTGTTAGCTTCAAAGCTGAGAGTACTTCTTTGATTCAGGACAAAGGCAACCAGGACATGACATGAGTGCATCAAATTCATCCCTCATATCTTTCAGTTTAGAGAAATAATCAGCAATTGTCATGGTTCCTTGAGTAAGACTATGGATTTCTGTATGAAGATATAGAACTCTAGAATCATTGACTTTGTCAAATCTTTCCTTGAGATCCTCCCAAACTTTATGGGCATCAGAAACATACAGTACACTACTCAATAAGCCAGGTCTAATATAGTTCATGATCCATGACAGAACAATAACATTAACTTTTTCCCATTAATCATGTAACTCACGTTCAAACCTAGTTTTAAAAATCGACCATCAACAAAACCTAATTTGCTCTTACCTAAAAGGCAAATTCTCATAGCATGACTCCATAGAGCATAATTGTCCAATTCAATTAGCTAAACTGAAATCGGTGTGCTTCCTGGAGTATCAGTTGGTTGTAAGAATAAAGGATGATTATGATCGATTAATGTAAAACTTGTGTCACGACCCGGATTTCCCACCATCGGGGTCATGATGGCGCCTACTAAATAGAAGCTAGGCAAGCCAAATATTAATTACATCTCCATTAATAACCAATTTCTTATTAACAACATAAAAATTACAGCGGAACAATCAAAATTAGCGGAAGACTTAGTCGGATATGATAAAGAAAAATCCAAATCTGATACACTACCCAAGACCGGTGTCACAATACTCACGAACTTCTAAGAATAATACACATAATTGTTTGAAAGAAAATACAAGTTGTTTATCTCGATTACATGAGATAACAGAATGAAAAGCATAGATAGGAGAGACAACGGGTCCTGCGGACGCCTGCAAGGCTACCTCGTAGTCTCAGTAGTCGGAAAATCCACAAGTCGCTACTGCCGCTGCTGCTGTCCGTAACCTGTATCTGCGCAAAAGAGCGCAGAGTGTAGTATCAGCACAACCGACCCCATGTGCTGGTAAGTGCCTGGCCTATCCCAGCGAACTAGTGACAAGGCTAAGGCCAGTCACCCACCTAAACCTGTACATTTGCAACATAGATATATATATACAATACATTTATAAAGAAATACTCTGCTCTGAAATAATATTCAATAACTCAAGATATCCAAAATAATCTTACTTTCATGTCTCAATTTCTCTTTCATTTCATGTCTCGTGGTAGGCGTACCACCCGCTCCCAACTATCACAGTAATTATCTCTTGTGGTAGGCGTACCACCCGCTCCCAATTATCAATAATTATATCTCGTGGTAGGCGTACCACCCGCTCCCAAATATATCAATAGTTATATCTTGTGGTAGGCGTACCACCCGCTCCCAAATATATCAATAATCATATCTTGTGGTAGGCGTACCACCCGCTCCCAAATATATCAATCGGCTACCGGCAACTATGGCCAATGCCAAGATTTTAAGTCACTTTGTGGTCGGCGTACCACACGATCCCAAATATAAAATATATATGTTACCGGCATTTAGCCAATAATCTCTATATCAACAATATTTATAATTACCGGTCTTAAACCAATAATTTATAATAATTTCAACAAATTACCTTCATTACCGGTATAACACCAATAACACTTATTCAGCAATTTATTCATAACTAAATTCATATTCCTACAAACTAGGATAGAACAAACACTTACCTCGAAAGTTTACGAATGATTTAATCCGTAGCAATGCCATTTCCTTTCGAATTTGACTCCAATCCAATCGTATCTATACACAATTGATTTAATATCATCAATTCTACTCAACAAACTAATTCTTAAGACCAAATACCACTTTTACAACATTCTGCCATGAATAGTGAATTTTAACCCCGGGCCCACATGGTCGAAATTCGGGGTTAGGACCAAAATCCGGTTACCCATCCCCCCACGAGTTCATATATATAATTTGTTTCAAAATCGGACCTCAATTCGAGGTCCAATTCCCCAATTTATGAAAAACCCTATTTTCTAACAAAAACAAGAATTTTACCTTGAAAATCTTTGATTTCTTATGAAAAACATGTTTAATGATGTTAGGAATTGAAAGAATTAAGTAAAAAGTGACTTACAATCGTTTTGATGAAGAAGAAATCCTTGAAGAATCGCAAATGGGTGTTTTGGGTTTTGTAAAATGTGAAGAAATGACTGAAATTCGTGTTTTTCAGGTCTCTGTGTTCGCATTTGCGTACATGGGTTCGCAATTGCGAACCCCGACCAATTTCTGGAGTTTGAAAAATAAGCTAAGGGTGGGAAGTTCGCATTTGCGAACTTTTCTTCGCATTTGCGAAGCCAAGGCAAAGCTGGGAAGTTCGCATTTGCGAACTATTGTTCGCAATTGCGAACACAGGCTAAATATGGGGAGGTTCGCATTTGCGAACTATTGTTCGCATTTGCGAACCCAGGCAGAATAGTGGCGAGTTCGCATTTGCGAACCATAGCTCGCATTTGCGAACACAGGCACAATTGTTCGCATTTGCGAACACAGGCACAATAGGGGGGAGTTCGCATTTGCGAACTATTGTTCGCATTTGCGAACTCTGCAGAATAGTGGGGAGTTCGCATTTGCGAACTATTGTTCGCATTTGCGAACTGTGCAGACCAGTTGCAGACAGCAACTTCTAACATGAAAAATTGATCTCGTGGCCTATCCAAAGTTCACCCGAGCCCTCAGGGCTCCAAACCAAATATGCACATAACCTCAAAAACACATTATGAACTTGTTCGTGCGATCACATCGCCAATATCACCTCGTTTTCATCAAATCAAGCCTCGAATGCATGATTTTCATACCTTTAGTTTTCAAAACTTTCAAACTTGGGACTCAAGGTCCAAAACAACTCAAACGACATCCAAATGTCACCAAACTTTACAGAAATCACATATATAATATTTAAGACTTGTACTGGGCGTCGGAACCAAAATACGAGCCCGATACCAAGGTCAATTAATTTATTTCCTTTAATAATTGCATCAAAAACAATTTCACATAAAAATTCATAACTTGGGCTCTAGGCCTCAGGAATTCGACTCCGGACGCATGTCCAAGTCCCATATTTTCCTACGGACCTCTCGGGACCATCAAATCTCGGGTCCGGATCCGTTTACCAAAAATATTAACCAAAGTCAACCATATTAATATTAATATCATTTTTATCCAAAATTCTCATAGAATTCATATTTTCCATCACAAAATCTTTCCGGCTACATGCTCGGATCGTGCACGTAAATCGAGGCAACATAGACTGAGGTTTTTCAAGGCCTCGGAAGCTCGAAATGATTAATTAAATAAGTGATGACCCTTTGGGTCGTCACAATCTCCACCTCTAAAACAACCGTTCGTCCTCGAACGGACAAAAGAAAGAAGTACCTGAGTTAGGAAACAAGTGTGGGTAGCGGCTCCGCATATCAGACTTGGACTCCCAGGTCGATGCCTCGGGAGGCTGACCTCTCCACCGAACACGCACAGAAGGATAACTCTTCGACCTCAACTGTCGAACCTGCCGGTCTAGAATAGCCACCGGCTCCTCCTCGTAAGATAGATCATTGTCCAATTGGACAGTACTGAAGTCTAACACATGTGTGGGATCGCCGTGGTATCTCCGAAGCATAGATACATGAAAAGCTGGATGCACGGCTGATAAGCTAGGCGGCAAAGCTAATCTGTAAGCCACCCCTCCCACTCTGTCTAAAATCTCAAATGGACCAATATACCTAGAGCTGAGCTTGCCCTTCCTTCCGAACCTCATCACGCCCTTCATAGGCGACACCCGAAGCAATACTCGTTCACCGACCATGAAATCTACATCTCGAACCTTGCGATCCGCATAAGTCTTTTGCCTAGACTGAGCTGAACGCAATCTCTCCTGAATAGTCTTGACCTTATCTAAGGCCTCCTGAACTAAGTCTGTACCCAACAACCGAGCCTCTTCCGGTTCAAACCATCCAACTGGTGATCGATATCGCCTACCATACAACGCCTCATACGGAGCCATCTGGATGCTAGACTGGTAACTGTTATTGTAGGCGAACTCTGCTAATGGCAGAAACTGGTCCCACGAGCCTTCGAAATCAATAACACGGGCTCGAAGCATGTCCTCTAGAATCTGAATAGTCCTCTCGGACTGGCCATCCGTCTGAGGATGAAATGCTGTACTTAACTGAACCTGGGTGCCTAACTCCTGCTAGACCGCTCTCCAGAACCGCGAGGTAAACTACGTACCCCGATCAGAGATAATAGATACTGGCACCCCATGGAGACGAACAATCTCCCTAATGTAAACCTCCGCTAACCTCTCCGACGAGTAGGAGACGGATACTGGAATAAAGTGTGCTGATTTGGTCAGCCTATCAACAATGACCCAAATAGCATCAAATTTCCTCCGAGTCAAAGGAAGTCCAGTAACGAAATCCATAGTGATCCGCTCCCATTTCCACTCGGGAATTTCAATTCTCTGGAATACACCACCAGGCCTCTGGTGCTCATATTTCACCTGCTGACAATTTAGACACCGAGCGACATACGCAACGATATCTTTCTTCATTCTGCGCCACCAATAGTGCTGCCGTAAGTCCTGGTACATCTTCGCGGCGCCTGGGTGAATAGAATACCGCGAACTGTGGGCCTCCGCTAATATTAACTCTCGAATCCCTTCGACATTGGGCACACAAACTCGACCCTGCAATTTCAATACCCCATCATCATCTAGATTTACCTATGTGGCACCTCCCCGCTGTATTGTATCTCTCAACTCACGCAAATGAGGATCATCAAATTGCCTCTCACGGATACGCTCTAATAAAGAAGAATGAGCGACCGTGCAGGCTAACACCCTGCTAGGCTCAGAAATGTCCAATCTCACGAACCGGTTGGCTAATGCCTGGACGTCTAGAGCAAATGGTCTCTGACTGACCGGAATATATGCAAGACTACCCATGCTTGCAGACTTTCTACTCAATGCATCGGCCACCACATTGGCCTTACCTGGGTGATATAAAATAGTAACATCATAGTCTTTTAGCAACTCTAGCCACCTTCTCTGCCTCATATTCAACTCTTTCTGCTTAAACAAATACTGAAGACTCTTATGATCGGTGTATACTTCACATGCTACACCATACAAATAATGCCTCCGGATCTTCAATGCGTGAATAATCGCCGCCAATTCTAGATCATGCACTGGATAGTTCTTCTCATGAATCTTCAACTTGCCTCGAAGCATAGGCAATAACCTTGCCATCCTGCATTAACACTGCACCAAGCCCAATACGGGAAGCATCACGATAAACAGTATAAGGTCCCGTACCTGTGGGTAAAACCAATACCGGTGCTGTGGTCAAGGTTGTCTTGAGCTTTTGAAAGCTCGCCTCACGTTCATCGGACCATTCAAATTGAACACCCTTCTGGGTCAATCTGGTCAGTGGGGTTGCAATAGACGAAAATCCTTCTACGAATCGGCGATAATAGCCCGCTAACCCCAAGAAACTCCGAATATCTGTGGCTGATGTCGGTCTAGGCCAGCTCTTGACTGCCTCAATTTTCTTCGGATCAACCTGAATACCTGCTGCTGTCACAATATGACCCAGGAATGCAACTGAACTTAGCCAAAATTCACACTTTGAAAATTTTGCATATAGGTGGCTATTTCTCAGAGTCTGTAAGGCCACTCTGAGATGTTGCGCATGCTCCTCCTGACTGCGGGAATATATTAATATGTCATCAATGAAGACTATTACAAACAAGTCTAAATAAGGCAGGAACACCCGATTCATTAATTCCATAAAAGCTGCTGGAGCATTTGTCAACCCAAAAGACATGACCAGAAATTCATAATGTCCATACCGAGTGCGGAACGCTGTCTTAGGGACATCAGATGCCCTAATCTTCAGCTGATGATAGCCAGATCTCAAATCTATCTTTGAAAATACCTTGGCACCCTGAAGCCGGTCAAATAAATCATCAATTCGCGGAAGTGGATATTTATTTTTGATAGTCACCTTGTTTAACTGTCGATAGTCAATGCACATTCTCGTCGAACCATCTTTCTTCTTTACAAATAATACAGGTGCACCCCACGGCGAAACACTGGGCCTAATGAAACCCTTTTCAAGTAAATCCTGCAACTGTTCCTTCAATTCTTTTAACTCTGGTGGAGCCATACGGTATGGGGGAATGGAAATGGGCTGAGTGCCTGGAGCCAAATCAATGCAAAAATCAATGTCCCTATCGGGCGGCATACCTGGCAAGTCTGAAGGAAATACTTCAGGAAATTCGCGAACCAAGGCACAGAGTCAATAGAAGGAACCTCAGCACTAGAATCACGGACATAGGCCAAATAAGCCAAGCATCCCTTTCCAACCATACGGTGAGCCTTAACATAAGAAATAACATTACGGCTAGTATGACCTAAAATTCCTTTCCACTCTATACGAGGCGAATTCGGCAAAGCTAAAGTCATAGTCTTGGCATGGCAATCTAAAATAGCATGATATGGAGATAGCCAGTCCATGCCTAGTATAATATCGAAGTCCACCATATTTAGGAGTAATAAATCAGCACGGGTCTCGAGACCCTCAATTACTATAATACATGACCGATGAACTCGATCAACCATAATAGAGTCGCCTACTGGTGTAGACACATGAACAGGAACACTCAGTGGATCACTGGGCTGAACCAAGTATGGTGCAAAATAGGAAGACACGTACGAATATGTAGACCCGGGGTCAAATAATGCTGATGCCTCTCTATCACAAACCAAAATAATACCTGTAATAACAGCATCTGAGGACTCAGCCTCTGGTCTGGCAGAAAGTGCATAACATCGGGGCTGGACCCCACCAACCTGAGTAGTATCTCTGGGAGGATCAATTGTTGGCTGGTCTCTACCTCTCTCGGTCTGAGCTCCACCTCTATGTCCTCTACCTCCGCCTCTAGCTGGCTGGGCAGGCTGTGAGGGAACTGGGGCCTGAATCATGGCACGAGAACCCTGCTGGTGAGATCTGTCAGAAGCTCGAGGGCAATACCTTGCAATGTGCCTAAGATCACCGCACGTAAAACAAGCCCTCGACTGCTGAAAATGGCGAAGTGGTGGTGCACTGATAGGCTGCTGATCAGAGTAGCGTGGCTGAGAATTACGATCACCTGAAGCATCATGAGAAACCTGAAGAGCTGACTGATAAGGCCTAGGAGGATGGCCTCTATCATAAAAATCTCTATCTCCAGACGAGGTACCACTGAATCTACCCGAATTACGAGATCTCTTATCCGATCCATGTCTCGCTCCCTGTGACAGAGCCATCTCGATCCGGCGGGCTGCATTAGCCGCCTCCTGAAAAGTGATTTCAGTTCATGCTCCCATAGCCATCTGTAGTCGAATTGGATGATTCAAGCCATCAATAAACCTTCTCACCCTTTCCCTATCTGTGGGAAGTATGATAATAGCATGACGAGCCGGGTCCACGAACCTAGTCTCGTACTGTGTGACAGACATAGAACCCTGATGAAGACGCTCAAATTGCATGCGCATAAACTCCCGCTGAGTTGCTGGAAGGAACTTCTCCGAGAATAATTCTGCAAACTGCTCCCAAGTCAAAGATGACGATCCCGTTGGCCTGGTTAGAAAATAATCTCTCCACCAAGTCTTGGCGGAACCGGATAACGAAAAGTAGCAAAATCCACACCATTAGTCTCCACGATACCCGTAGTACGGAGAAGCTTCGTGGCGGTTGTATAGGAAATCCGTGGATCCTACGAAGGAGTACCGGCTGAATGTGGTAGTGAACGAACTGGTAAGCTTTGTCCAATCTCCACAACGCATCGGCGGACATAGCTGCACCATCGTTAGACGGAGTCGCGATAATAGGCCGAACCGCCTCAACTGGCTGAATCGCAGGATCTTGAGCCTGGGGAATTACTGGCTCTGGAGTGCGCGTAGCAGGAGTCTGATTACCTCCTCCAGCCTGAGAAGTGGCTGGTGCTACCGGTAATAAACCTGCTCTGGTGACATGATCCATAAAACCTGCTATCCGGACCAAAGCATCTTGAAGATCCGGTGAAAATAAAGCTCCTCCTGGGACCTGAGCTGGGCCTACTGGAGCTGCTGGTGCTGGAATTTCCTCCTCTATATGAACCTGAGGTTCTGCCACTCGTGCTGCTGCTCGGGGTTGAGCTCTGCCCCTACCTTGTCCTCTAAGATGACCTCGACCTCGGCCTCTACCCCTAGCAGGAGTTGCCACTGTTGGGACCTCGGGCTGCTGGTCGGTGGATGAGGATGCACGTGTCCTTACCATCTGTGGAAGAACAGAGTAGAAGTTCAATTAACATTCAAAAGATCAAGTCGCACGGCTGGAAAGAATAAAGAGAATATTTTCCTAACTCTGTAGCCTCTGGAGGATAAATACAGACGTCTCCGTACCGATTCCTCAGACTCTACTAAGGTTGTTCGTGAGTTGTGAGACTGTGATCTGAAGAAGTCTTCTTGTGTCACGACCCGGATTTTCCCACCATCGGGGTCATGATGGCGCCTACTAAATAGAAGTTAGGCAAGCCAAATATTAATTACATCTCCATTAATAACCAATTTCTTATTAACAACATAAAAATTACAGCGGAATAATCAAAATTAGCGGAAGACTTAGTCAGATATGATAAAGAAAACCCAAACATGATACACTACCCAAGACTCGTGTCACGATACTCACGAACTTCTAAGAATAATACACATAATTGTTTGAAAGAAAATACAAGCTGTTTATCTCGATTACATGAGATAACAGAATGAAAAGCATAGATAGGAGAGACAACGGGTCCTGCGGATGCCTGCAAGGCTACCTCGTAGTCTCAGTAGTCGGAAAATCCACAAGTCGCTACTGCCGCTGCTGCTGTCCGTAACCTGTATCTGCGCAAAAAGAGCGCAGAGTGTAGTATCAGCACAACCGACCCCATGTGCTGGTAAGTGCCTGGCCTATCCCAGCGAACTAGTGACAAGGCTAAGGCCGGTCACCCACCTAAACTTGTACAGTTGCAATATAGATATATATATATACAATACATTTATAAGGAAATACTCTGCTCTGAAATAATATTCAATAACTCAAGATATCCAAAATAATCTTACTTTCATGTCTCAATTTCCTCTTTCATTTCATGTCTCGTGGTAGGCGTACCACCCGCTCCCAACTATCACAGTAATTATCTCTTGTGGTAGGCGTACCACCCGCTCCCAATTATAAATAATTATATCTCGTGGTAGGCGTACCACCCGCTCCCAAATATATCAATAGTTATATCTTGTGGTAGGCGTACCACCCGCTCCCAAATATATCAATAATCATATCTTGTGGTAGGCGTACCACCCGCTCCCAAATATATCAATCGGCTACCGGCAACTATGGCCAATGCCAAGATTTTAAGTCACTTTGTGGTCGGCGTACCACACGATCCCAAATATAAAATATATATGTTACTGGCATTTAGCCAATAATCTCTATATCAACAATATTTATAATTACCGGTCTTAAACCAATAATTTATAATAATTTCAACAAATTACTTTCATTACCGGTATAACACCAATAACTCTTATTCAGCAATTTATTCATAACTAAATTCATATTCCTACAAACTAGGATAGAACAAACACTTACCTCGAAAGTTTACGAATGATTTAATCCGTAGCAATGCCCTTTCCTTTCGAATTTGACTCCAATCCAATCGTATCTATACACAATTGATTTAATATCATCAATTCTACTCAACAAACTAATTCTTAAGACCAAATACCACTTTTACAACATTCTGCCATGAATAGTGAATTTCAACCCCGGGCCCACATGGTCGGAATTCGGGGTTAGGACCAAAATCCGGTTACCCATCCCCCCACGAGTTCATATATATAATTTGTTTCAAAATCGGACCTCAATTCGAGGTCCAATTCCCCAATTTATGAAAAACCATATTTTCTAACAAAAACAAGAATTTTACCATGAAAATCTTTGATTTCTTATGAAAAACATGTTTAATGATGTTAGGAATTGAAAGAATTAAGTAAAAAGTGACTTACGATCGTTTTGATGAAGAAGAAATCCTTGAAGAATCGCAAATGGGTGTTTTGGTTTTGTAAAATGTGAAGAAATGACTGAAATTCGTGTTTTTCAGGTCTCTGGTGTTCGCATTTGCGAACATGGGTTCGCAATTGCGAACCCGACCAATTTCTGGAGTTTGAAAAATAAGCTAAGGATGGGAAGTTCGCATTTGCGAACTTTTCTTCGCATTTGCGAAGCCAAGGCAAAACTGGGAAGTTCGCATTTGCGAACTATTGTTCGCAATTGCGAACACGGGCTAAATATGGGGAGGTTCGCATTTGCGAACTATTGTTCGCATTTCCGAACCCAGGCAGAATAGTGTCTAGTTCGCATTTGCGAACGAAGTTCGCATTTGCGAACTTTTGTTCGCATTTGCGAACACAGGCAGAATATTGGCGAGTTCGCATTTGCGAACTATTGTTCGCATTTGCGAACCCAGGCAGGATATGAGGATGTTCGCGTTTGCGAACTATTGTTCGCATTTGCGAACAAGGCTGGATATGGGAATGTTCGCATTTGTGAACTATTGTAACATGAAAAATTGATCTCGTGGCCTATCCAAAGTTCACCCGAGCCCTCGGGGCTCCAAACCAAATATGCACATAACCTCAAAAACACATTATGAACTTGTTCGTGCGATCACATCGCTAATATCACCTCGTTTTCATCAAATCAAGCCTCAAATGCATGATTTTCATACCTTTAGTTTTCAAAACTTTCAAACTTGGGACTCAAGGTCCAAAACATCTCAAACGACATCCGAATGTCACCAAACTTTATAGAAATCACATATATAATATTTAAGACTTGTACTGGGCGTCGGAACCAAAATACGAGCCCGATACCAAGGTCAATTAATTTATTTCCTTTAATAATTACATCAAAAACAATTTCACATAAAAATTCATAACTTGGGCTCTAGGCCTCGGAATTCGACTCCGGACGCATGTCCAAGTCCCATATTTTCCTACGGACCTCTCGGGACCATCCAATCTCGGGTCCGGATCCGTTTACCAAAAATGTTGACCGAAGTCAACCATATCAATATTAATATCATTTTTATCCAAAATTCTCATAGAATTCATATTTTCCATCACAAAATCTTTCCGGCTACATGCTCGGATCGTGCACGTAAATCGAGGCAACATAGAATGAGGTTTTTCAAGGCCTCAGAAGCTCGAAATGATTAATTAAATAAGTGATGACCCTTTGGGTCGTCACAACTTGTGGTACTTATTCCCAAATCACCATTTCTAGTGTTAAGTGGAACAGATACACCATTAGAGGGAATCGACTCATCTCTAATTGTCATTTTCTGGTAGCAAAGGACTTGCCTATCGTTGAATTGAACAAATTTTGCAAAATTCTCTCTCAATTCATAAACCCTAGCTCCTTCTGACTCAAATAAACTCTACGACAATTCAACCATAAATTATTGAACTAAAGGTTTCTGAAAAGGTCAGAGCAAACTAGAGTTGCAATGAGGACCTATGCCGGTGTCTCTAATACCGTGTTAGCAGCCATAACCATTAACGAGGAAGAAAAAGTGCCAGTAGATCGAAGGAGAATTAAGAAGAATGAAGAACAGATTTGAGAGAAGAAATTGGAAATGCAAATCGTATATATATATATATATATATATATATATATATATATATATATATGTATATAGTAAATTAACTAACTAACTTTCTAACCATAACTAACTATTAACTTCCTAACCACACTTTTAACAACCTAACTACAGTTAAGTCTACTAACTAACTAAGGTTAGTTATGAGCTTGTGTCATAGTCTAGCTAAGAACTACATTGTCTAAATTGAGACGGAGAAAGTATATATGTATATCCATCCAAAGCCGCTGTCTGTGCAATTTACTGTTGGGAGAGATAAGAAACACTGTCCTATATCTATCTGTGCTCTTAAAAGAGAATATGGCCTACGAAATTATATAATGCATTTTGTTCGAAATTCAATACTGTAAATGCCATATGAATGGTATCAAAAGAAATTACTCCTGTTAATTTACCCTTTGCTGATATTAATTTGTTTCACTATTTCTCAAAATTTAAAATTAGTTAAAATTTTCATTCAAAAAAAAAGAAGGATTTTTTTGTGCAGATGAAGTGTGGCATGCATCCCGGGCAACTATTTTTTGTTTCCCACCCGATTTCTGCTACATGCTATAGTAGTCCACTTAATTTGTATTCGTACCGCTTAATGCCTACTGAATCAGAAGCACTTTAATTTCTACCAAGAATTTTTTTATTCGCAACAATCAATTCGTAAACTTAAAATTAAAGGTAAAAGAATTTATTCATCCCGCCACAATCCTCGGGTCGCCCTAATGAATTATAAAAATGAAAAACTGGAGCTTAGCTATCTCGGACCCCTCTATACTTAGTATGTGTGTTGAGCTTAGGTTGAACTATCCATATATAATTGAATCATGAGATGAACAAGGACCACTTGAAATGAAGAGAAAAACAAATATGGATGGAAGTATGACAACCCTATATAGAAGTGGTAGTTGGCATGCATGGGCATTGATTTGGGACAAGTAAAGATAATAGTAGAACAAAAGAGTATAGAGTAGTGTAGCTAAATTGTTAAAGTGAAATATAGAAAGAGTATGGGAGTCACATTTATTACTACTACTTTTTAAAGATCATTTTGCTGTTGGCTTGATGTGGTATGTCTGTTACAATGTTATATTCCCTCTCAACCACTTCTTTAATTATACATCATTTTGTATATTTGGAGAAAGGTCATTTTCTTTTTTTCCTTTTCTCGTTCTTTCGCCGAGGGTCGATTGGAAACAGCCTCTCTGTCCTATCGGGTAAGGGTAAGGTCTGCGTACATATTATCCTCCTCAGACCCCACCATATGGGACTATACTGGGTAGTTGTTGTTGTTGTCATTTTCTATTTTGTTATACTATCATATATTGTCCTTGCGTCTAATAATTTGCATGTGTGCTATTATGATCAAATAATTCATCTTCTTTGGAATGTTTATTTTGTACCTATTAGCATTATAAGTACAAACATTTACCCCTCTCAAGGCCAAAAAAAAAGAGGAGGAAATAATTCATTACTACATTTTGAGGATAGGTTTTCCACTTTATAATAAAATCATACCTGTACTTCAATTTTGCGGTTTAACTGTATCTTTTTTATTTTATTTAAAGGATGTATCATGCACAAAATAGTTTTTGGGGTCTTTTCACAAATAACCATCAGATTTATTTATTTTTTTTTTATTTGTATACATATATAGATAATACACAAATTATTCACGGTTATACACATAGTCCGTTCGATCCACAATACGTGACTAATTCACCTTTAGCACATTCATTAATAAATTACTGAATCCTAGAAAAAATTAGGTATTTTAATTAAACTACCTTTAATTAATTGCTGAACCTATTTAATGTTAGTAATTTAAAAGACTTTTTAGATATAAGTACATAAAAATAAAACGTATACCTATTTGATTATGTAAAAGAATACTTTTTTGGACAAAAATAAAAAGGTAAAAAATCACTTATCATAGAACGAAGGGAGTATTATACATGGATTATACTTACATTATGTCATTGACGATTATTTTTACTTTAATCGATTGGATGAATGGTAATTTTGTAGTTTTTATCTAATAAAAATAATATGGATAAAGTTAAACCTTAAATTGCATGAGTTCCATTAATATTTTGCAGTGAGATTCAATTGGTTTTTGAGTCAAGCGTAGTTATTATTATAATCATACAAGAGTTGAATGTGAGGTTTCTAAGCTTAAAGTGCTTTAGCCAAAAAAAAAAAAAAAAAAAAACTTAATGTGCGAGATTACTAATAAATGACATATTAATGACCTTGACCCCAAAAACAAATGGTATCTAAAATTATGAACTCAAACAAAGAGCTTTGTGTCGTTTTCCGATTAGTAGGGCTAGTAGTGCATGTGTGCAGTCTGAAATCAATGTGTTCTCATTTTCCATGACTTCATTAAATTCACAAAATACATTTAAATAAAAAGGATTTGAGTCTAATATAGGCTAACGAAAAATATATATTGATACACATTAAGTCATATTTAATTGATTTTTTGATATTTTATTTTGTGGTCCATTATATTTAATTTTTTCAAATATCAAGGAGTTAATTTATTTATTTTCAAATTTTCCCTCGGGGTAAAGAGCCTAGGAGTACTTGTTATATTTTCAATGAACAAATTAAGGTTAATATGGTCAATTTTATTGTTAATTAATGTTAAATAGAGAATTTTAATGTGTAAAAACAGCCAAAAAATTAATTAAAGTGAACTGGAGCTACGTTTATTGATGGATATAAATTATTCATGTAATTTCATATGTATAATTAAGTTTTTAAAATAAAATACAAATAATAAATCCTACACTCCCATGTTTTCTAACAAACCTTGTAGGAAGAAGAAATTATGAAAAAGAAGAAAATAGGTTAAAAGACAATAGAGTGAAGCAACGCCACAATTTCACACATCATCTTCGTACTCGCAAATGTGAAATATACATATAGTCTTATGGGAAGAGATAATTAGAGATTAAAAGGAGCATAGTTGCATATGCGAATTCTATATATGCAAAGTCACACTTGCATGCATATGCATGGAACCTACATTTGTAAGTTTAACCAATGAAGTCATGAATGAAAGAAAAAGAGTCATAGATGCACGCGTGAAATCTGTATTTACGAAGATCACATTTGCATACATGGAACCTACTATTGCAAGATCTATTCATGAAGTCAAGAGTGAAGCACATGTATCATAATTGCATATATGGAATCTACGTATACAAAGGTCACATTCACATATAAGGATTTCACATTCCCAAAAGTGGAACATGACAAAAACTACTTGTATGGGTCTGAATCCGACCACACAATAATTAACGAAGATAATCTCATCTTGAGCTAATCTATAATTAAAAAGTGGTATGACCACTCATTCGGAACATTATTTGACTCTTATTCGGTTGGATCCACGAAGGCAAGGCCTATCCATTTCTCCATGGGGACGAAATCTTAGCATGGTCACGATCACGTGCTGCTAGCCCATGGAGCTCACAACTATAAATACTAGAAGAATAAACCCTAGAAAAATGAGGGCTTCTTCTTCACCACTATTCTCAAGAAAGAGAGAGAGAAAAAAGAGAGAGAGAGAGAGAGAGAAAAAAGAGAGAGAGAGAGAGAGAGGTACCCATCTTGTGGGAAGATAAAACACCATTGTAAGGCTCTGAACCTCTTCATGGAGAGGCGGACCAAAACAATATTGTCAATAAAAGCTGATTAATGTTTCTTCTCCTAATCTTGAATATTTATTATCATTTCTTTCAGCTGGTCCACGGATTATTATAATTTTCTATGATTTGCCCGTAACTTATATTTTTTTTTTTTTGCATTCACAAAGTGTATGATAGCTTTTGAGCAAACAATTTGGCGCCGTCTGTGGAGATTTTCTAACAAAATCAAAATCACGTAGTTCTTCCCAGGACCAAAGGGAAAGAAACGCCAAAAAAAAAAAGAACCCCGCTCAAACAAGCCAAAGCGGCAACTCGAACAAGGGAAACTCGAAGATCTCAAGTCAAGATCCAAGCCCTCTCTCTCTCTCCGATCTCCGATAGTGCAAACAAGAAGAAGAAGCGTAGAGACTGAGCACGTGCTGCAGCTTGACCACTCTACCGAAAGTTCCCCATACTTGATAAACATCGCCAATAATTTGTAGAGAGAAGGAGTGAGCTGACCTGGGCACAACCTGTAGTAATGACAGAAATCCACCACCAATATTGGGAGCGTAATCTTAAACACCAACCTGAAGGGATAGGCATAAAAAATATAGTATCCCCTGTGGTCGATGTGGACCCTCTCTTTATTTCTAACGAGAATGATGTCAGCATGGGTGGGGATGACCCCCTATTCCCGTAATCGGGCCATCCCAATTTCCCCCATTAACGGGGCTTCATCCACCGGGTCCTCTCTACTGTCGATGGTGAAATCAATCGTTGAACCTCCGGGCCAAGGAACAACCTCGTCAACCGATGGAACTTCTTCGGTCTCTATCTTTTCTACACCTCTCATTGCTGGAGGTGACCCTGCAACTACCGGAGAACTGATTGGAAAATCCATCTGAAGAACATCGTGGGAAGAATTGCCTGCCATTGTTGATCTACTAAAGAGAAAGGAATAGAATTTGGTGGGCAAGACAAAGGTTATCACAATCAAGGAAAGAAAGGAGAAGATGAATTAGCAGAATGAAAAAGTTTCTTCAAAATCACTCTCAGATGAACGATGAATATATGAGAAATGAATGCCTCAACCTACCTTTATAGGCAACGTAAATGGCTTTTGCGAAACCCAATAGCCATAATTAACTACATGACCAACTGTAAAACAGTTTGGTTCTGCCAAAGCATGCGCCATTATGAAAATCTCCACGAAGCGACTTCTCAGCTACTCGCCAACGTCTCACCGTCGGAATAATCGCAACGGCCTGCGAATGCTGGAAAAATGTGTCGTACACCTTAAAAATTCTGGACGCTACCAAAAGCGTACCCAGCGCATACTCATTCCCCTCGGACGTATCATATACGGCCCATCCCTCGTCATCAATAATTATGATCCCAAACAGATGCGAGGATCAGAACGTAATGAAGTTCGGTCTCGCTCGAATTATGTTAAAACGTCATATATCTTCGCCGAGAAGAGGCGTTCCGTCTTGACTATACGATAACTTGGTAATGTGATAACATGACATCGACATTCTACAAGTTTTGGGCCATCACCAAAAAAATTTGGTCTCGACCCAAAGCAACAACCAACCCCCTTATTCGAGTTTTCTAGATCACAATCGATATAGTCCGCTCATCGAGCTCGACCGAAACACGACCTCGATAAGCGAAGGGACTAACTGTATGGGTCGGAATCCGACCTCATGATAATTAATGAAGGTAATCTCATCTTGAGCTAATTCATAATTAATAAGTGGTATGATCACTTATTCGGAACATTATTTGACTCTTATTCGGTTGGATCCACGAAGGCAAGGCCTATCCCTTTCCCCATGGGGACAAAATCTTAGCGTGGTCACGGCCACGTGCTGCTAGCTCATGGAGCTCACAACTATTAATACTAGAAGAATAAACCTTAGAAAGGGGGGCTTATTCTTCACCACTATTCTCAAGAAAGAGAGAAAAGGAGAGAGAAGAGAAAAAGTTACCCATCTTGTGGGAAGATAACATACCATTGTAAATTGAACCTCTTTATGGAGAGGTACACCAAATCAATATTGTTAATAAAAGCCGATTAATGTTCCTTCTCCTAATCTTGAATATTTATTATCATTTCTTTCGGCTGGTCCACAGATTATTACGATTTACTATGATTAGCCCATAACTTATATGTATTATTTTATAGTTATAGAGTGTATGATAACTTTTGAGCGAACACTACTCATCTTTCTATAAATGACAAGCTCTCTTTATATAATGATATTCAATCTTGGCAAGACAAGAACTAGTTTTAGTCTTCTTTTCTTGTAGTAAAAATATCTCCTTGGTCTTTTAAATATTTTAGTCTTCTAAATTTTATTTTTTAGCTTTTCTTACTCCATAATAGAGTATTCTCTTTTTGTTGGGATAATTGATGAAGCTTGATATAATTTATAATACTATCTCAATTTTTATATATATTCTTGGCTTGAAATTTGTTATTTACATTTCATGCTTTGTTGGAATGATGATTTTTAATTGCTCTACTATCACGTCTATATATTTTATCTCTAAATTATTATGATATTAATATTATAATTATGACAAAACAAAAATAGTATATAATAGCTGATGAATAAAATAGTATAGTGAGTAATTTTTTTGTAAACTATAATTTCAATTTCCAAGTAAGTAATCATGCTTGCCTCAGTTTTAATTCTCACGAACAAATTATTGTAGGAAACATTATTGATCCTTAGTAAAAATATTCTCACGAAGTATTCACTTTTTTTTAGCACAATTCAAGCAAGAAAAATATTTCAGTGTAAATGTCACAAGTCTTAAGTTCATTAATAATTCTCATGGAGTGTTATTAATTAGTTACTTCTTAGTGAGTAAAATACAATTGTATTAGAAATAATTAATTATTCTTTAAAGAAATAAATGTATAAATTGAGATATTATTATAGTAATATTATCAAGTGAATTAATGACTTCCGACTCTTTTTTAAAATTATAAATCTTTCAAAAGTTATTTGTTTTGTATGAGTAATTAACAAGTTTTAAATCTCACTCACTTTTCATCAATTTGATTCTCTCAAATAGTAATTAAAATATTACAAGTTTATAGCATAAATTATCCGATATCTTAAATTATACTCACTAGAATTTGATAGAGTACGAAAAACATTCCAATACACATTGACCTCGTAATTTATGTGTTATTCGGAGCACAATCTTGAATAATATAAGTTAAAAACAGGATATTTCATTTAGAGAAATGGATATTTAACATTTTGCACAGATAAATTTAATTTTTTAAAATTGTGAGGAGAGGAAAAAAAAGTAAATTAAATTAAATTAAATGAAAAAAGAATCGTGGATTTGAATAGACAGATCCTCAAAAGGCAACTACTTTTATGTCACCATACTTAGCCGGTCAGAAAATCGCGACGAACGAATGCTACTCCCTCTTGTCCAAAATAAGTGATTTTTTGGATTTTAAGAATAACTTAATGATGTTTTTTCTACATTGTCCTTGAAGTAAATAGTGTTGGAATGTGTGATAGGAGTGTTTATGTGAAATAGTAAAGTTAAAATGGTCAATTCAATTGTTAATTAATGCTAAAAGGTGACTTTCTTAATATGTGTGAAAACATCCAAAAAATCACTTATTTTAGACCGGAGGGAGTAGTAAATACTCAATTCTTTCACGCATTAATCAAGAACGTGCTCGTCACGCTTGTTGTAATGCTCGAGGCTTAGCGGGCCAGGTTGGACTGTGCTTTTCGTTTATATTTGAACATTTCATGTGGCAAAGGTAAAAATAAAATCCGAATATATTACCACAATCCTTGCTCAAAATTAGGAAAGCTTTTGAGAAAGATTAAGTATTAAAAACACTACTAGTATTTATTGTCAAATATAAAATATTTTTCTGCTAATCAAAACAAAATATATTCTAAGAACCAGAACATCGTACAAACATGGGCATATTTGATGCAAAGGTAGATACAGAGGGTTAATCTTAATTCAGTACTTTTAAAAGTACAAATTTATATAATAAAATTTACTAAAATTAAAGTAATAAATAGTAGATTAGAACCTATTAATTTTAATATAATAGATTCAATACCAACAACCTTAAAATTACATCCACAAAATTTAATAAACACCTCTACTTATATCAATTGTATAACTAATATATATATATATATATATATATATATATATATATATATATATATATATATATGAACTAAGAAAATCTAATTATTTGAGATGAATCTAGTTTATTTTTCGAATCATCTTTTTAGATAGTAATATTTTAAAAACCTCAAATTTTGAATTACGTACGCAGACAAATATTATTACTCTCCTTGTCTCAAATTATCAATTATATTTCTCTTCCACATCACTCGTAAGGAATATTAATGAGAAGGGATGTTTTGTAATTTTATCCTTATTTATATTTTAAAATATAATACATTTTTATTAAATATTTCTTCTATTTATGTGTTATCTTCATTGTCAAAATAATAATTATTATTAATAATAAAATAAGAAAAAAATAATTGATATTATCTTATACTTTTAAAATGATAAACAATTTGATATAGTTATTTTTTAGAAACCACAAGGGATTGAGTAGCAATTTAGGGAGGGGAGACCCTTTAGAATCGTCGGAGCACGAAACCGTTGCCCTATGCCTAGCTACTTGGCTAACTACGGTTTGTTGTAACAAAAGTGAAAGTGTAATTTTCTGCTTTTGCTTTTATTTTATTAACTAGGGTTAATTATGTCAAAGTCAATATACTGTAACTGTTTTGTTCAGAAGCACACTCCCAGTAAAAAGACTGTGCCCCATATTTCTCGCATTTTTCTTAACGTCTCGTACTCGCGATACGATATCTTATCAACCACCAAGTTAATAAATATTTTAATCAACCTTAATTAATTTAATCACAATACTTTTTCTGTTCTTATCTTCGGATTATTGGTTCAGATTTGAGCAAATCGAACAAAAAAGACAACTACAAAATACATTTAACAAAATTTGTAATATAAAATTGATCATCTAAAATACGATGTCGTTTATCCTCATTTCTCATTTGTGCTTGCTATAGTTAGTAGCAGTAGTAGTAGTAGGCGTAGCAGCATAATATTCACATTTTTATTTTCTTGTTGTGGAGGATAACGGCGGCGGCGGCGGTGGCGGCAAATATGATAAACTAGGTTTCTCCGTAACTATAACTCCGTTGAGTTACATTCTTGATCTCATAAACGATGTCGTTTACATCATCTACTGTGACGACCCGGCCCGTCGTCACGGAAATTAACACCCCGTTATGTTGTAAATGCATGTTTGATGATTTTATATCAGTGTTAGAGCCTATCGGGTGAGTTAGGAGTGAATTGGATTGAAAATGAGGCATATAGCCTTTGTGAAGGAAACTTGAATAAGGAAAGTCAACCCGGAGTTGACTATTTGGTTAGAGGGCTCGGAATCGAATTCTGATGATTCGGTTAGTTCCGGGAGGTGATTTGTGACTTAGGGGAGCGATCGGAATTGAATTTGGAGGCCGGTGTAGAAATAGGCTTGAATTGGCTAAGGTTGAATTTTGGCGAAATCCGAACGGTAGGTGAGATTTTGATCCAGCGGTCGGAATGGAATTCCGACAGTTGCAGTAGCTCCGTTAGGTGATTTTGGATGTGCCTGCAAAATTTGAGGTCATTCGGACGTCGTTTGGTCGGGTTTTTGATTGAATGTGTAATTTGGAATGTTTTAAGGAATTTAGGCTTGAATTCGATGCGAATTATGGGTTTTGATGTTGTTAGACGTGTTTTGAGGATTTGAGCAAGTTCGAATAAGGTATTAAGATGTGTTGGTATGTTTGGATGAGGTCCCGGGGGCCTCGGGGTGATTTCGGATGGTTAAACGGGAGAAAATTGTTGAAAAATTGCAGGTTGGGATCCTGCTTCTGTTGTTTCCGCTCCTGCGGAATTTTGGACGCAGGAGCGTGTCCGCGGAAGCGGACGAGATGCGCAGGAGCGGCTGGTTACGCAGAAGCGGAAGCCATTCCGCTGAAGCGAGGTCGCTGGTGCGAGCCAGTGATCGCAGAAGCGGACAGGGAGAAAATGGGCATGGTCCGCAAAAGCGGACACTCGACCGCTTGGGCGAGACCGCAGAAGCGGTCAATGGTGCGCAGAGGCGGATGTTTCCGCAGAAGCGGAAGTTCCTTCGCAGAAACGGGCCCGCTTTAGCGGCCCTTTGCTCGCAGAAGCGGAAATGGCCGGCCAGGCCTGGAACCGCTGAAGCGACCCTTTGGTCGCGGATACGGGTGCATAGGAGCGGAAAATATTCCGCAGAAGCGAAAATCGCTGTAAGTAAGTGTATCCGAAGTTAGAAAAATTTCAGAACATTTCACACATTTTGGGTCTCGGCTTTAGAGGCGATTTGGGCGATTTTGAAGAGAAATTCAAGGGAAATCATCAGGTAATCATCTATGGACTTAAACTATGATTAGTATTGGTAATATTATGCAATTATATCATGAAAATGGAGGAATTTGGGGTAATTTATGGAGGATTTAGCCCTAGGCTTGAACTTTAGAAAATCAAGGTTTTGAATGGGCAAATGGAGTCCGAATTTGGTAAAATTGATATGCTTAGACTCGTATTGAGATGAGGGTTCCGAATATGTGACTTTCGTGATTTTTCGATAAGCGTACCGAAAGTCGGGTTTTGACAACCTTGGGAATTTTGATGTAAATTGAGTTGTATTGATTGGGTGTCGTCCCATTGGCCTAATTTGTTGTATTTCTACTGTATTTGATCGGATTCTACGCGTGCGGAGCTTGATTCTCGTGGCAAGGGCATTGCGGAGTAGTCGTCGCGCCGTATTGAGGTGAGTAATAGATGTGGGTGATGACCAGCGGGTTCGAAACCCCGGTATACCACTTTGTGACGCTGTATAGCGGCGAGACACGCACACTCTTGAGAGTGCGGGGTCGATCATGAACTGGAGACTATATATTAGTCCGAACTGTTGATACTGTATTATTGGCTATTCTCGAGCCGTCGAACCTCCTTCTCGGATGGTTGTATATATACATATTGTGATAATGGCCACTCTTGAGCCAAGGAACCCCCTTCTTGGGCGGTTGAGTATACATGTGGGCCGTGAGCCAGTTATTGGATCCCGCGAGGATCGTTATCATTGTCTTATCATATAGACATGCTAGTTTACTACTAGTCCGCAGCTATTTTTGTTATTATGCTAATTCCAATCTCTGGAACTTGATATTACTGTTTTCCAACTGAAAAATGATAAAGCAGTTTTCAAAAACTACTTTTGAGCCTGCGAGGCTGTATCTGCATATTAGCTGACTAGTAGTGGATCGGGCTGCACGCCGCAGCAGGATATATGTTGGATCGGACTGCACGCCGCGAGAATATCTCTATGAGATGTGCTTGGGCTGTAGGAGCCCCTCTGGAGTCTGAACCCCCACAGTGAGCACGGGTACCCAAAATTGGAGTCGGGCTACGCGCCGTAGCGGTCATATCATGCATTGCATTGCATTTAGCTATATCTGCTAGCTGTTATACTGTTTTGCTGGTACTTATTGGTACAGGTACAGTTGATATTGATTCTGTGACAGGGTATTCGATTACGGCTTTACATAGTGCTTTATTGCGGATTTTTTATCTGCGCTGTCTTACCCTTGTTTATTACCACTGAGTCTGGCAGTACTCATTTTACTCCCTGAACCTTGTGTGCAGATCCAGGTACCTCTCAGCAGTGATCCAGTAGCTGTGCGAGGCGACGTTTGTGGATATTCGAGGTAGCTGCAGAGTCCGCAGGACCCGATATTCCTTCCTACTGTCTTTTGATTTTGTATTGACATTTCTTCCGCACTTGGTATTCTTGTAAACCTTTATACACTCATGTTCAGTAGAGGCTCATGACTCTTGACCCTTGGTCTATGGGAGTTGTTGTATTATGGGACTTTGGTTCCCGTTTTCATTATATGTATCACTGTTATTTCGTAAATTAATATGCTTAAATGGGCTAAAGAGAGCTTCTAGCTCCTTGGTTGATTGTGATTGGTCAGGTTGGCTTAGCAATGTGCTAGGCGCCATCACGACCGAATTTGGGGTCGTGACAAGTTGGTATCAGAGCCTAGGTTTACTAGGCCTCATGAGTCTTGAGCCGGTTAGTAGAGTCTTGTGGATCGGTGGGGACGCCTGTACTTATCCTCAGGAGGCTGCGAACCTTTAGGAAAAAACTTCACTTTTCTTGAACTCTGTCATGCGATCTTGTTGTTCTGAGAACTGAACTTCTATATTCTATTCTCTCGCGGATGGCGAGAACGCGAGCATCAGGACGAGGTGGACGACCTCCATTGCCACCTGTTAGAGGCCGTGGGCGCGGTCGTGCTAGAGTTAGAGGTAGGGCAGGTGAGGCAGTGCCAGCTGACCCGCCTGTTGTACCAGTTCAGGAGCAGCCCCCAGTGGTTGATGCTCCAGCAGTCCCAGTTCAGGGCCAGACTATATCTATTGCTATTCCTGGTCTTCGGGAGACTCTTGCTCAGGTATTATCAGTGTGTTCCGGTTTGGCTCAGGTACTTTCAGCTACCGCTACTGTAGCGACATCTCAGTCAGGGGGTGGTCAGCAGACCCCTGCAGCTCGCACACCGAAGCCGGTTGTTCAGGGACTTCAGACGCCAGAGGCGGTCCCCGCTCAAGTGGTTGCACCGGTTATTCCTCCAGCTGCACCAGCTCCAGCTCCAGAGCATATGGTTTAAGTTATGCCCGAGGACGAGCAGCGTCGTCTTGAGAGATTTGGTAGACTTCAGCCACCCCATTTCAGTGGCGTTGAGGGCGAGGATGCCTAGGGTTTCTTGGATAAGTGTCAGAAGATGCTGCGTACGGCTGGTATTCTTGAGTCCAGCGGAGTTTCATTTACTACATTTCAGTTCACTGGTCCCGCATTTGATTGGTGGGAGGAGTTTGAGAGGCGTAGGCTGCAAGAGCAGCACCTCTCACATGGCAGCAGTTCTCTACTCTCTTTCTAGAGAAATATGTACCTCAGTCTCGTCGCGAGGAGCTACGTCACCGGTTCGAGTGGTTGATTCAGGGCGACATGTCTGTGACCCAGTATGAGCTTAGATTCACTCAGTTGGCTAGGCATGCCACATGGATGATCCCCACTGATAGGGAGAGGATCAGGAGGTTCATTGATGGCCTCAACTACTCTATCCGTATTCTTATGACCGGCGAGCGAGTTCTGTCATCATCGTTTGAGCAGGTAGCTGATATGGCACGCTCCATTGAGGCGGATCGTCGCCGAGAGAGAGAGGAGCGGGAGGCCAAGAGGCCTCGTGGTTCTGGTAGTTTCAGTGGTGCTCCATCTAGAGGGCATTCCCAGCGACAGGGGCTTCAGCAGGGTCAGTCATCACTTAGTGCCCTTCCAGCCCAGAGTGCAGCACCTACTTCTTCAGCCCAGGGTTCTTCTGCGGCGAGGGGTTCCCTTCAGTCCCCTTCTCCAGCACCAGGTGCATGTTATGAGTGTGGTGAGTTTGGCCACATGAGGAGACAGTGCCCTCGACTCCGTAGGGACAAGACTCAGCAGAGGGATCAACCCTCCTCTTCAGCACCATCTCAGGCTAGTAGAGGTGGAGGTCAGTCTTCTCGTGGTCGCCCCAGAGGCAAGGAGAGATCTGGTGGAGGCCAAGCACAATTTTATGCACTCCCCGACAGGCGTGATGCGGTTGCCTCCGATGTAGTGATTACAGGAATCATTTCTATCTGTCACAGAGATGCCTCTGTTGTATTTGATCCAGGGTCCACATATTCTTACGTGTCCTCTTATTTGCACATTATTTGGGTGCAACTCGTGGTAGTCTTGATTTACCTGTTCATGTATCCACCCCGTGGGTGATACGATTGTTGTGGATCATGTCTATAGATCCTGTGTTATATCTATTGGGGGTTTGGAGACCCAGGCAGATTTGTTATTGTTGGGGATGGTGGACTTTGATGTTATATTGGGTATGGACTGGTTGTCTCCGTACCATGCTATATTGGACTGTCATGCTAAGACAGTTACGTTGGCCATTCCTGGTATTTCTCAGATTGAGTGGCGGGGTTCGACTGATTTCGTCCCTAGCCGTGTTATTTCATTCTTAAAAGCTCGGAAGATGGTTGAAAAAGGGTGTTTATCGTATTTAGCTTTTGTGAGAGATGTGGGAGCTGAGTATCCTAGCATTGATTCTATACCTGTTGTGAGGGACTTCCCAGGATGTATTCCCCTCAGACCTGCCGGGCATGCCGCCGGACAGGGATATTGATTTTGGCATTGACTTGGTGCCGGGCACTCAGCCTATATCCATTCCTCCTTATCGAATGACACCAGCCGAGTTGAAAGAACTGAAAGAGCAACTTCAAGAGCTTCCGGATAAGGGTTTCATCCGCCCTAGTGTGTCTCCGTGGGGTGCACCGGTATTATTTGTTAAAAAGAAAGATGGTTCCATGCGGATGTGTATTGATTATAGGCAATTGAACAAAGTGACGGTGAAGAACAAGTACCCTTCTGCCACGCATAGATGATTTGTTTGACCAATTACAGGGTGCAAGGGTGTTTTCTAAGATCGATCTTCGTTCAGGCTATCATCAGCTGAAGATCAGAGACTCAGATATATTGAAGACTGCATTCGGGACCCGATATGGTCATTATGAGTTTCTTGTGATGTCGTTTGGGCTGACCAACGCCCCAGGCAGCATTTATGCATCTGATGAACAGTGTGTTCAGGCCTTATTTGGATTTATTTGTGATTATGTTCATTGATGACATTCTAGTCTACTCCCGTAGTCAGGAGGAGCATGCTCAGCATTTGAGTATTGTGTTGCAGAGATTGAGAGAGGAGAAGCTATATGCTAAATTCTCCAAGTGCGAGTTTTGGCTCGAGTCCGTAGCATTTATGGGACATGTGGTGTCTCGTGATGGTATTCAGGTTGATCAGAAAAAGATAGAGGCGGTGCAGAGTTGGCCTAGACCGTCCTCAGCTACAGAGATCTGGAGCTTTCTTGGTTTGGCGGGATATTATCGCCGGTTTGTTCAGGGATTTTTATCCATTGCTTCTTCTTTGACTAAGTTGACCCAAAAGGGTGCACCATTCGTGTGGTCGGATGAGTGCGAGAAGAGCTTTCGGAAGCTCAAGACAGCTTTGACCACCGCTCCAGTGTTAGTATTGCCATCAGCTTCAGGTTCATACACTATTTATTGTGATGCCTCGAGAGTGGGGATAGGTTGTGTGTTGATGCAGGGAAGGTAAGGTAATTGCTTATGCTTCTCGGCAGTTGAAGCCACATGAGAAGAACTATCCTGTTCATGATTTGGAGCTAGCCGCCATTGTTCATGCATTGAAGATTTGGAGGCACTATTTGTACGGTGTGTCTTGTGAGGTGTATACCGACCATCGTAGTCTCCAGCACTTGTTCAAACAGAAAGACCTTAATTTGAGACAGCGGAGATGGCTTGAGTTGCTGAAGGATTATGACATTACTATATTATATCATCCGGGAAGGCCAATGTGGTGGCCGATGCTTTGAGCCGGAAGGCGGTCAGTATGGGGAGCTTGGCATATATTCCAGCTGAGGAGAGGCCATTTGCTTATGATGTTCAGGTGCTAGCCAATCGGCTAGTGAGGTTAGATATTTCGGAGCCCAGCGGGTATTGGCTTGTGTTGTATCTCGGTCATCTCTATATGATCGTATTCGTGAGCGCCGGTATGATGATCCACATTTGGCTGTCCTTAGGGACAGAGTTCAGCATGATGATGCTAGAGATGTCACCATTGATAGTGACGGCGTATTGAGGATGCAGGGCCGGATATGTGTGCACAATGTTGATGGCCTTCGTGAGTTGATTCTGGAAGAGGCCCATAGCTCGCGGTATTCTATCCATCCGGGAGCCGCTAAGATGTATCAAGATTTGAAACAGCACTATTGGTAGAGAAAGATGAAAATGGACATTGTCAGACATGTAGCACGGTGCCTCAACTGTCAGCAGGTTAAGTACGAGCACCAGAGGCCCGGTGGTGTATTTCAGCGTATTGTTATTCCCGAGTGGAAATGGGAGAGAGTCACTATGGATTTTGTTACTGGACTCCCTCGGACGGCGAGGAAGTTTGATTCTGTATGGGTTATTGTGGATAGACTGACCAAGTCAGCTCACTTCATTCCAGTTAGTACTACCTACTCATCGGAGCGGTTGGCATCGATCTTTATTCGAGAGATTGTTCGGTTGCATGGAGTCCCGGTGTCTATCATATCCGACAGGGGTACTCAGTTCACTTCTCAGTTTTGGAGAGCATTTCAGCGAGAGATGGGTACACGGGTTGAGTTGAGTACAACATTTCACCCCCAGATAGATGGACAGTCTGAGCGCACTATTCAGATCTTGGAGGATATGTTGCGAGCTTGTGTGATTGATTTTGGTGGTTCGTGGGATGAGTTCCTACCACTTGCCGAGTTTGCCTACAACAACAGTTATCAGTCGAGTATTCAGATGGCCCCGTATGAGGCATTGTATGGCAGGCGGTGTAGATCCCCCGTGGGATGGTTTGAGCCTGGTGAGGTTAGATTGATAGGGACTGAGTTAGTCCGGGATGCTCTAGATAGAGCAAAGTTGATCCAGGAGAGACTTCGTACAGCACAGTCTCGTCAGAAGAGTTATGCGGACCGTAGAGTTCGAGAGTTGTCTTTCATGGTTGGTGACAGAGTATTGTTGAAGATTTCACCTATGAAGGGTGTTATGAGGTTTGGGAAGAAAGGAAAGTTGAGTCCCCGGTACATTGGTCCTTTTGAGATACTTAGGAGAGTTGGAGAGGTGGCATATGAGTTGGCCTTGCCGCCCGGCTTATCCAGCGTTCATCCGGTATTCCATGTGTCTATGCTCCGGAAGTACATTGGAGATCCGTCTCATGTATTAGACTTCAGTACCATTCAGCTTGATGGTGATCTATCCTATGATGTGGAGCCTATTGCTATTTTGGGTCGTCAGGTGAGAAAATTGAGGTCTAAGGAGATTGCATCAGTTAAGGTTCGGTGGAGAGGTCGACCGGTGGAGGAGGCCACTTGGGAGATCGAGCGGGAGATGCGGAGCAAATATCCTCACTTGTTTGAGACATCAGGTATGTTTCTTGACCCGCTCGAGGACGAGCGTTTGCTTAAGAGGGGGAGAATGTGACGACCCGGCCCGTCGTCACGAGAATTATCACCCCGTTATGTTGTAAATGCATGTTTGATGATTTTATATCGGTGTTAGAGCCTATCGGGTGAGTTAGGAGTGAATTGGATTGAAAATGAGGCATATAGCCTTTTTGAAGGAAACTTGAATAAGGAAAGTCAACCTGGAGTTGACTATTTGGTTAGAGGGCTCGGAATCGGATTCGATGATTCGGTTAGTTCCGGGAGGTGATTTGTGACTTAGGGGAGCGATCGGAATCGAATTTGGAGGCCCGGTGTAGAAATAGGCTTGAATTGGCTAAGGTTGAATTTTGGCGAAATCCGAACGGTAGGTGAGATTTTGATCCGGGGTCGGAATGGAATTCTGACAGTTGCAATAGCTCCGTTAGGTGATTTTGGATGTGCCTGCAAAATTTCAGGTCATTCGGACGTCGTTTGGTCGGGTTTTTGATTGAATGTGTAATTTGGAATGTTTTAAGGAATTTAGGCTTGAATTCAATGCGAATTATGGGTTTTGATGTTGTTAGACGTGTTTTGAGGATTTGAGCAAGTTCGAATAAGGTATTAAGATGTGTTGGTATGTTTGGATGAGGTCCCGGGGGCCTCGGGGTGATTTCGGATGGTTAAACGGGAGAAATTGTGGAAGAATTGCAGGTTGGGATCCTGCTTCTGTTGTTTCCGCTCCTGCGGAATTTTGGACGCAGGAGCGAGTCCGCAGAAGCGGACGAGGGGCGCAGGAGCGGCTGGTTACGCAGAAGCGGAAGTCATTCCGCTGAAGCGGCACCGCTGGTACGAGCCGCTGATCGCAGAAGCGGACGAGAAGAGAAATGAGAAGGTCCGCAGAAGCGGACATTTGACCGCTTGGGCGAGACCGCAGAAGCGGACAATGGTGCGTAGAGGCGGATGTTTCCGCAGAAGCGGAAGTTTCTTCGCAGAAGCGGGCGCGCTTAAGCGGCCCTTTGCTCGCAGAAGCGGAAATGGCCGGCCAGGCCTGGAACCGCTGAAGAGACCCTTTGGTCGCGGATACGGGCTCGTAGGAGCGGAAAATATTCCGCAGAAGCGAAAATCGCTGTAAGTAAGTGTATCGGAAGTTAGAAAAATTTCAGAACATTTCACACATTTTGGGTCTCGGCTTTAGAGGCGATTTGGGCGATTTTGAAGAGAAATTCAAGGGAAATCATCAGGTAATCATCTATGGACTTAAACTATGATTAGTATTGGTAATATTATGCAATTATATCATGAAAATGGAGGAATTTGGGGTAATTTATGGAGGATTTAGCCCTAGGCTTGAACTTTAGAAAATCAAGGTTTTGAATGGGCAAATGGAGTCCGAATTTGGTAAAATTGATATGCTTAGACTCGTATTGAGATGAGGGTTCCGAATATGTGACTTTCGTGATTTTTCGATAAGCGTACCGAAAGTCGGGTTTTGACAACCTTGGGAATTTTGATGTAAATTGAGTTGTATTGATTGGGTGTCGTCCCATTGGCCTAATTTGTTGTATTTCTACTGTATTTGATCGGATTCTACGCGTGCGGAGCTTGATTCTCGTGGCAAGGGCATTGCGGAGTAGTCGCCGCGCCGTATTGAGGTGAGTAATAGATGTGGGTGATGACCAGCGGGTTCGAAACCCCGGTATACCACTTTGTGACGCTGTATAGCGGCGAGACACGCACACTCTTGAGAGTGCGGGGTCGATCATGAACTGGAGACTATATATTAGTCCGACCTGTTGATACTGTATTATTGGCTATTCTAGAGCCGTCGAACCTCCTTCTCGGATGGTTGCATATATATATATTGTGATAATGGCCACTCTTGAGCCGAGGAACCCCCTTCTTGGGCGGTTGAGTATACATGTGGGCCGTGAGCCAGGTTATTGGATCCCGCGAGGATCGTTATCATGGTCTTATCATATAGACATGCTAGTTTACTACTAGTCCGCAGATATTTTTGTTATTATGCTAATTCCAATCTCTGGAACTTGATATTACTGTTTTCCAACTGAAAAATGATAAAAGAGTTTTCAAAAACTACTTTTGAGCCTGCGAGGCTGTATCTGCATATTAGCTGACTAGTAGTGGATCGGGCTGCACGCCGCAGCAGGATATATGTTGGATCGGACTGCACGCCGCGAGAATATCTCTATGAGATGTGCTTGGGCTGTAGGAGCCCCTCTGGAGTCTGAACCCCCACAGTGAGCACGGGTACCCAAAATTGGAGTCGAGCTACACGCCGTAGCGGTCATATCATGCATTGCATTGCATTTAGCTACATCTGCTAGCTGTTATGCTATTTATTGGTATTTGTTGGTACAGGTACAGTGAAGATTGATTCTATGACGGGGTAGCTGATTATAGCTTTACATAGTGCTTTATTGCGGATTTCTTATCTGCGCTGTCTTACCCTTGTTTATTACCACTGAGTCTGGCAGTACTCATTTTACTCCCTGCACCTTGTGTGCAGATCCAGGTACCTCTCAGCAGTGATCCAGTAGCTGTGTGAGGCGACGTTTGTGGATATTCGAGGTAGGTGCAGAGTCCGCAGGACCCGATATTCCTTCCTACTGTCTTTTGATTTTGTATTGACATTTCTTTCCCAACTTGGTATCTTGTAAACCTTTATACACTCATGTTCAGTAGAAGCTCGTGACTCTTGACCCTTGGTCTGTGGGAGTTGTTGTATTATGGGACTTGGTTTCCCGTTTTCGTTATATGTATCACTGTTATTTCGTAAATTAATATGCTTAAATGGGCTAAAGAGAGCTTCTAGCTCCGTGGTCGATTGTGATTGGTCAGGCTGGCTTAGCAATGTGCTGGGCGCCATCACGACCGGATTTGGGGTCGTGACATCTACTCGCAAGAGCGACTCAATAAAATTAGTGGCCTAAAGCCAGATTTTCATAAGAGACCTTATATTTTTTTTAGTAATACATATGCATAAAAAAGTTAGAGTTACCATTTTTCATATTTGGTATTTATAGTATAACATTCTTAAATGATAAAGCCTTTAACTTCACAAAATAGTATTATTATTATTATTATTATTATTATTATTATTATTATTATTATTATTATTATTATTATTATTATTATTATTATTATTATTATTATTATTATTATTATTATTATTATTATTATTATTATTATTATTAGTATTCTAACTTAAATGTATAAGATGTTAGACATGTATTTTCAATATGTCCCCTTTGATATTTTTACAAAAAAATATATTTACTAATATGAAGATTTAAGTAATTTAATTGAAAGTTCTAAAATATTTTTGGTGTTAAGGACTAGACAATCTTTCTTTTTTTTCTTTTGTCCAAGGTTTTCTGTACCTTTTTTTTTTTGCAAATTTTAATATTGTCTAACTTGAATTAAAATCATAAAATTCATTGCTGAATATTTTTTTGGACCTATATCAAAGCTTACTAGTCTCCTACTTGAGCTACATGTTCGTTCATTCTCAATCAAATTTTATGGTGCTTCAATTAAGATAAAATAAAAATTAGTGAAGTAGGTTTCTCCGGCGGCAGAAGTAGGTTTCTCCGTGATTATAACTCCGGCAAGTTACAATCTTGATCTCATAAACGATGTCGTTTACATCATCTACTCGCAAGGACGGCTCAATAAAATTAGTGGCCTATCAGATTTTAATAAGAGACCTTATATTTTTTTTATTAATACATATGCATAAAAAAGTTAGTGTTGCCATTTTTGTGTTTATAGTATAACATTCTTAAATGATAAAGCCTTTAACTTCACAGAATAGTATTATTATTATTTATATTAGTAAAAGCTAACTTAAATATATAAGATGTTAGACATGTATTTTCAATATGTCCCCTTTGATATTTTTATAAACAAATTATTTACTAATATGAAGATTTAAGTAATTTAATTGAAAGTTCTAAAATATTTTTAGTGTTAAGGAATAGACAATCTTTTTTTCTTTTGTCCAAGGTTTTCTGTACTTTTTTTTTTTTGTAAATTTTAATATTGTCAAACTTGAAATAAAATTATAAAATTCATTGCTGAAAATTTTGTTTTGACCTATATCAAAGCTTACTAGTCTCCTATTTGAGCTACATGTTCGTTCATTCTCAATAAAATTTTATGGTGCTTCAATTAAGATAAAACAAAATTAGTGAATGAATTATTTAGTTATAAAATGTGAATGAAGCTGGTTGAACAACAGGTACATAGGGAGTGATCTATAAATAATTGTTAATCAATGTCACGACCCGGATTTCCCACCATCGGGGTCATGATGGCGCCTACTAAATGGAAGCTAGGCGAGCCAAATATTAATTACCTCTCCATTAATTACCAATTTCTTATTATTAAAAACATATAAAATACAGCGGAATAATCAAAATTAGCGGAAGACTTAGTCAAATATGATGAAGAAAACCCAAACATGATACACTACCCAAGACTGGTGTCACAATACTCACGAACTTCTAAGAATAATACACATAATTGTCTGAAAGAAAATACAAGTTGTTTATCTCGATTACATGAGATAACAGAATGAAAAGCATAGATAGAAGAGACAACGGGTCCTGCGGACGCCTGCAAGGCTACCTCGTAGTCTCAGTAGTCGAAAAATCCACAAGTCTCTACTGTCGCTGCTGCTGTCCGTAACCTGTATCTGCGCAAAAAGAGCGCAGAGTATAGTATCAGCACAACCGACCCCATGTGCTGGTAAGTGCCTGGCCTATCCCAGCGAACTAATGAAAAGGCTAAGGCCAGTCACCCACCTAAACCTGTACAGTTGCAATATAGATATATATATATATACAATACATTTATAGGGAAAATACTCTGCTCTGAAATAACAATCAATAACTCACAATATCCAGAATAATCTAATCAACATAATAAATCTTACTTTCATGTTTCAATTCCTCTCTCATTTCATATCTCGTGGTAGGCGTACCACCCGCTCCCAACTATCACAGAGTAATTATATTTTGTGGTAGGCGTACCACCCGCTCCCAAATATCATAGTAATTATATCTTGTGGTAGGCGTACCACCCGCTCCCAAATATATCAATAATTATATCTTGTGGTAGGCGTACCACCCGCTCCCAAATATATCAATAGGCTACCGGCAACTGTGGCCAATGCCAAGATTTAAGTCACTTTGTGGTCGGCGTACCACACGATCCCAATTCATAAATATATATAAGTGGTCGGCGCGCCACACGATCCCAATTCATAAAATATATATATTACTGGCATTTAGCCAATAATCTCTATATCAACAATATTTATAATTACCGGTTTTAAACCAATAATTTATAATAATTTCAACAATTTACCTTCATTACCAGTATAACACCAATAACTCTTATTCAACAATCTATTCATAACTAAATTCATATTCCTACAAACTAGGATAGAACAAACACTTACCTCGAAAGTTCACGAACGATTCAATCCGTAGCAATGCCTTTTCCTTTCGAATTTGACTCCAATCCAACCGTATCTATACACAATTGATTTCATATCATCAATTCTACTTAACAAACTAGTTCATATTGCTAAATATGATTTTTACAACATTCTGCGCCCGGAATAGTAAAAATCGACCCCGGGCCCACATAATCGAAACTCAAGTTTCGAACCAAAATAAGTTCACCCAATCCTCCATGAGTTCAAATATACAATTTGTTCTTAAGCTCGACTCCAAAATGAGTTCTAGATCGCAAATTCTTTGAAAAGCCTTATTATACTCAATTCTCAATTTTTCTACCCATTTACACCTAATTAGGCTTAGGAATTCAAATAATATTGATGGAAAATGAAGAAAACGAGTTAAGAATCACTTACCCAAGAAGTTTGATGAAGAATCGCTCAAAAATCGTCCAAGGAGTTATGGAGAAGAGAGTTGAACAGAAATAGGATTTTTATCCCGTTTCTGTTCTGTTTTGGGATTAAATTCACTGGGCAGCGAATTTGTTCTACGCGATCGCGTGAATTGGGTCGCGATCGCGGAAGGCAAATATTCAACACTACGCGATCGCGTGGACAATGCTGCGATCGCGTAGAAGAATTTCGCTGGGTGGCTCATTTGTACTACGCGATCACGTGAAAAGGGTCGCGATCGCGTTGAAGGAAAACGGAAAGCTACGCGATCGCGTGCAGACGGCTGCGATCGCGTTGAAGAAGGACAGAAAGCTTCGCGATCGCGTGCAGACAGCTGCGATCGCGTTGAGTAATGTGACAAGGCAGTGCGATCGCGTGTACAAGGCCGCGATCGCGTAGAGTAAAATGTCCGTGTAAAAATTGCAGAAAATCTGCCAGTTTTCTAAGTCCAAAAACACCCCGAACCACCTCCGAAACACTCCCGAGCCCTCGGGGCTCCAAACCAAATATGCACACTAACTCAAAAATATCATACGAACTTGCTCGCGCGATCAAATCGCTAAAATAACATCAAAATCAATGAATTGAGCCTTAAAACTCAAGAATTCTTTAAAATTCCATAATTTCCAAACTTTCCAATTTAAGGCCGAAACACGTCAAACGACGTCCGTTTTCAACCAAACTTTACAGGAAGCGCTTAACCAATATATATGACCTGTACCGGGCGTCGGAACCAAAATACGAGCCCGATACCGGTACTTTTTAATCAAAATTCAGTTTCATTTTCCTTAAACATTTTCAGAAAACAATTTAACAGAAAAATTCTTTTACTGGGGTTCTAGACCTCGGATTTCAATTCCGGGCATACGCCCAAGTTCCATATTTTTCTACGGATTTTCTGAGACCGTCAAATCACGGATCCGGGTCCGTTTACCAAAAATGTTGACCAAAGTCAACCATATCAATATTAATATCAAAATTCTTCAACTTTTTCACATATTTCACATATTTCAACATAAAAATTTTCCAGCTTTGGTGCCCGGACTGTGCATGCAAATCGAGGCAACTATAATTGAGGTTTTCAAGACCTCAAAAGCTCGAAATGATTAATAAAACAAGTGATGACCCTTTGGGTCGTCACAATCTCCACCTCTAAAACAACCGTTCGTCCTCGAACGGACAAAAGAAGGAAGTACCTGAGTTGGGGAACAAATGAGGGTAGCGGCTCCGCATATCGGACTCGGACTCCCGGGTCGATGCCTCAGGAGGCTGACCTCTCCACTGAACACGCACAAAAGTATAACTCTTCGACCTTAACTGTCGAACCTGCCGGTTTAGAATGGCCACCGGCTCCTCCTCATAGGATAGATCATTGTCCAATTGGACAGTACTGAAGTCTAACACATGTGTGGGATCGCCGTGGTATCTCCGAAGCATAGATACATGAAAAGCTGGATGCACGGCTGATAAGCTAGGCGGCAAAGCTAATCTGTAAGCCACCCCTCCCACTCTGTCTAGAATCTCAAATGGGCCAATATACCTAGGGCTGAGCTTGCCCTTCTTCCCGAACCTTATCATGCCCTTCATAGGCGACACTCGGAGCAATACTCGTTCACCAACCATGAAATCTACATCTCGAACCTTACGATCCGCATAAGTCTTCTGCATGGACTGAGTTGAACGCAATCTCTCCTGAATAGTCTTGACCTTATTCAAGGCCTCCTGAACTAAGTCTGTACCCAACAACCGAGTCTCTCCCGGTTCAAACCATCCAACTGGTGATCGACATCGCCTACCATACAACGCCTCATACGGAGCCATCTGGATGCTAGACTGGTAGCTGTTATTATAGGCGAACTCTGCTAATGGCAGAAACTAGTCCCACGAGCCTCCGAAATCAATAACACGAGCTCGAAGCATGTCCTCTAGAATCTGAATAGTCCTCTCGGACTGGCCATCCGTCTGAGGATGAAATGCTGTACTCAACTGAACCTGGGTGCCTAACTCCTGCTGGACCGCTCTCCAGAACCGCGAGGTAAACTGCGTACCCCGATCAGAGATAATAGATACCGGCACTCCATGGAGACGAACAATCTCCCTAATGTAAACCTCCGCTAACCTCTCCGACGAGTAGGAGACAGATACTGGAATAAAGTGTGCCGACTTGGTCAACCTATCAACAATGACCCAAATAGCATCAAATTTCCTCCGAGTCAAAGGAAGTCCAGTAACGAAGTCCATAGTGATCCGCTCCCATTTCCACTCGGGAATTTCAATCCTGTGGAATACACCACCAGGTCTCTGGTGCTCATATTTCACCTGCTGACAATTTAGACACCGAGCGACATACGCAACGATATCTTTCTTCATTCCGCGCCACCAATAGTGCTGACGTAAGTCCTGGTACATCTTCGCGGCGCCCGGGTGAATAGAATACCGCGAACTGTGGGCCTCTGCTAAGATTAACTCTCGAATCCCTTCGACATTGGGCACACAAACTCGACCCCGCAATTTCAATATCCCATCATCATCTAGATTTACCTGTGTGGCACCTCCCCGCTGTATTGTATCTCTCGACTCACGCAAATGAGGATCATCAAATTGCCTCTCACGGATACGCTCAAATAAGGAAGAACGAGCGACCGTGCAGGCTAACACCCTGCTAGGCTCAGAAATGTCTAATCTCCCGAACCGGTTGGCCAATGCCTGGACATCTATGGCTAATGGTCTCTGACTGACCGGAATATATGCAAGACTACCCATGCTGGCAGACTTTCTACTCAATGCATCGGCCACCACATTGGCCTTACCTGGGTGATATAAAATAGTAACATCATAGTCTTTTAGCAACTCTAGCCACCTTCTCTGCCTCATATTCAACTCTTTCTGCTTAAACAAATACTGAAGACTCTTATGATCGGTGTATACTTCACATGCTACACCATACAAATAATGTCTCCAGATCTTCAATGCGTGAATAATCGCCGCCAATTCTAGATCATGCACTGGATAGTTCTTCTCATGAATCTTCAACTGCCTCGAAGCATAGGCAATAACCTTGCCATCCTGCATTAACACCGCACCAAGCCCAATACGGGAAGCATCACAATAAACAGTATAAGGTCCCGTACATGTGGGTAAAACCAATACCGGTGCTGTGGTCAAGGTTGTCTTGAGCTTTTGAAAGCTCGCCTCACATCCATCGGACCATTCAAATTGAACACCCTTCTGGGTCAATCTGGTCAGTGGGGTTGCAATAGACGAAAATCCTTCTACGAATCGGCGATAATAGCCGGCTAACCCCAAGAAACTCCGAATATCTGTGGCTGATGTCGGTCTAGGCCAGCTCTTGACTGCCTCAATTTTCTTCGGATCAACCTGAATACCTGCTGCCGTCACAATATGACCCAGGAATGCAACCGAACTTAGCCAAAATTCACACTTTGAAAATTTTGCATATAGCTGGCTATCTCTCAGAGTCTGTAAGGCCACTCTGAGTTGCGCATGCTCCTCCTGACTGCGGGAATATATTAATATGTCATCAATGAAGACTATTACAAACAAGTCTAAATAAGGCCGGAACACCCGATTCATTAATTCCATAAAAGCTGCTGGAGCATTTGTCAACCCAAAATACATGACCAGAAATTCATAATGTCCATACCGAGTGCGGAACGCTATCTTAGAGACATCAGATGCCCTAATCTTCAGCTGATGATAGCCAGATCTCAAATCTATCTTTGAAAATACCTTGGCACCCTGAAGGTGGTCAAATAAATCATCAATTCGCGGAAGTGGATATTTATTTTTGATAGTCACCTTGTTTAACTGTCGATAGTCAATGCACATTCTCATCGAACCATCTTTCTTCTTTACAAATAATACAGGTGCACCCCACGGCGAAACACCGGGCCTAATGAAACCCTTTTCAAGTAAATCCTGCAACTGTTCCTTCAATTCTTTTAACTCTGGCGGAGCCATACGGTATGGGGGAATGGAAATGGGCTGAGTGCCTGGAGCCAAATCAATGCAAAAATCAATGTCCCTGTCGGGCGGCATACCTGGCAAGTCTGAAGGAAATACTTCAGGAAATTCGCGAACCACAGGCACAGAGTCAATAGAAGGAACCTCAGCACTAGAATCACGGACATAGGCCAAATAAGCCAAGCATCCATTTCCAACCATACGCTGAGCTTTAACATAAGAAATAACATTACGGCTAGTATGACCTGAAATTCCTTTCCACTCTATACGAGGCGAATTCGGCAGGGCTAAAGTCACAGTCTTGGCATGGCAATCTAAAATAGCATGATACAGAGATAGCCAGTCCATGCCTAGTATAATATCAAAGTCCACCATATTTAGGAGTAATAAATTAGCACGGGTCTCGAGACCCTCAATTACTATAATACATGACCGATGAACTCGATCGACCACAATAGAGTCGCCTACTGGTGTAGACACATGAACAGGAACACTCAGTGGATCACTGGGCTGAATCAAGTATGGTGCAAAATAGGAAGACACGTACGAATATGTAGACCCGGGGTCAAATAATGCTGATCCCTTTCTATCACAAACCAAAATAATACCTGTAATGACGGCATCAGAAGACTCAGCCTCTGGTCTGGCGGGAAGTGCATAACATCGGGGCTGTGCCCGACCACCCTGAGCAGTATCTCTAGGACGATCAGCTACTGGCTGGTCTCTACCTCTATCGGTCTGAGCTCCACCTCTGTGACCTCTGCCTCCGCCTCTATGTCCTCTACCCCCGTCTCTAGCTGGCTGGGCAGGCTGTGGGGGAACTGGGGCCTGCACCATAGCACTGGAACCCTGCTACTGAGATCTGTCAGAAGCTCGAGGACAGTACTTTGCAGTGTGCCTAAGATTGCCGCACGTAAAACAAGCCCTCGGCTGCTGAAAATAGCAAAGTTGTGGTGCACTGATAGGCTACTGATCAGAATAGCGTGGGCTGAGAATTACGATCACCTGAAGCATCATGAGAAACCTGAAGAGCTGACTGATAAGGCCTAGGAGGATGGCCTCTGTCATAAAAATCTCTATCTCCAGACGAGGTACCACTGAATCTACCCGAATTACGAGATCTCTTATCCGATCCATGTCTCGCTCCCCGTGACAGAGCCATCTCGATCCGGCGGGCTGCATTAGCCGCCTCGTGAAAAGTGATTTCAGTTCCTGCTCCCATAGCCATCCGTAGCCGAATTGGCTGATTCAAGCCATCAATAAACCTCCTCGCTCTCTCCCGATCTCCGTGGGAAGTATGATAATAGCATGACGAGCCAGGTCCGCGAACCTAGTCTCGTGCTTGTGTGACGGACGTAGAACCACGATGAAGACGCTCAGGTGTACTGCGCATAACCTCCCGTCGAGTTCTTTGGAAGGAACTTCTCAAGAATAATTCCTGCAAGCTGCTCCCAAGTCAAAGATGACGATCCCGCTGGCTCGGTTAGACAATAATCTCTCCGCCGAGTCTTGGCGGAACCGGATAACGAAAAGTAGCAAAATCTACACCATTAGTCTCCACGATACCCGTAGTACGGAGAACTTCGTGGCAGTTGTATAGGAAATCATGTGGATCCTGAGAACCTCGTGGCAGCTGAATGTGGTAGTGAACGGTTTGGTAAACTTGTCCAATCTCCGCAACGCATCAGCAGACATAGTTGCGCCATCATTAGACGGAGTCGCGATAATAGCCGAGCTGCCTCGGTCGGCCGAATCGCGGGATCTCGAGCACGGGGATGCGTCGCTCGGAGTGCGCGTAGCGAGGGTCGATTACCTCCTCCGGCTCGAGAAGTGGCTGGTGCTACCGATAATAAACTTGCTCCGGTGATATGATCCATAAAACCTGCTATACGGACCAAGGCATCCTGTAGATCCGGTGAAAACACAGCTCCTCCTGGGACCTGAGCTGGGCCTACTGGAGCTGCTAGGGTTGGAACTTCCTCCTCGATATGAACACGAGGTTCTGCCACTCGTGCTGCTGCTCGGGGCTGAGCCCTGCCCCTACCTTGTCCTCTAGGTGACCTCGACCTCGGCCTCTACCCCTAGCAGGAGCTGCCGCTGCTGGGACCTCGGGCTGCTGGTCGGTAGATGAGGATGCACGTGTCCTTACCATCTGCGGAAGAACAGAGTAGAAGTTCAATTAACATTCAAAAGATCAATACTCACAAACTTCTAAGATTAATACACATAATCATCTAGAAGCCTCTGGGGGATAAATACAGACGTCTCCGTACCAATCCCTCTGACTCTACCAAGGTTGTTCGTGAGTTGTGAGACACGTGCAACCTAGTACTCTGATACCAACTTGTCACGACCCGGATTTCCCACTATCGGGGTCATGATGGCGCCTACTAAATGGAAGCTAGGCGAGCCAAATATTAATTACCTCTCCATTAATTACCAATTTCTTATTATTAAAAACATATAAAATACAGCGGAATAATCAAAATTAGCGGAAGACTTAGTCAAATATGATGAAGAAAACCCAAACATGATACACTACCCAAGGCCGGTGTCACAATACTCACGAACTTCTAAGAATAATACACATAGCCGTCTGAAAGAAATATAAACTATTTATCTCGAATACGTGAGATAACATAATGAAAAACAAAGATAGAGGAGACAACGGGTCCTGCGGACGCTTGCAAGGCTACCTCGAAGTCTCAGTAGTCGAAATATCCACAATCGTGCTACTACCGCTGCTTCTGTCCGTAACCTATATCTGCGCAAAAAGAGCGCAGAGTGTAGTATCAGCACAACTGACCCCATATGCTGGTAAGTGTCTGGCCTATCCCGGCGAAGTAGTGACACGGCTAGGACTAGACACCCACATAAACCTATGCAGTTAAAATATATATAGGTACAAACAAACAACAATATATAATAGTGAACATTTTCACGGAAAAGAACATACCCTGGTACAACCGCAAAATATTATATCATAAAAATAATATGGACAATGTCTCAATTCCTCTCTCATTTCATATCTCGTGGTAGGCGTACCACCCGCTCCCAACTATCATAGTAATTATATTTTGTGGTAGGCGTACCACCCGCTCCCAAATATCATAGTAATTATATCTTGTGGTAGGCGTACCACCCGCTCCCAAATATATCAATAATTATATCTTGTGGTAGGCGTACCACCCGCTCCCAAATATATCAATAGGCTACAGGCAACTATGGCCAATGCCAAGATTTAAGTCACTTTGTGGTCGGCGTACCACACGATCCCAATTCATAAATATATATAAGTGGTCGGCGCGCCACACGATCCCGATTCATAAAATATATATATTACCGGCATTTAGCCAATAATCTCTATATCAACAATATTTATAATTACCGGTTTTAAACCAATAATTTATAATAATTTCAACAATTTACCTTCATTACAGGTATAACACCAATAACTCTTATTCAACCATCTATTCATAACTAAATTCATATTCCTACAAACTAGGATAGAACAAACACTTACCTCGAAAGTTCACGAACGATTCAATCCGTAGCAATGCCTTTTCCTTTCGAATTTGACTCCAATCCAACCGTATCTATACACGATTGATTTCATATCATCAATTCTACTTAACAAACTAGTTCATATTGCTAAATATGATTTTTACAACATTCTGCCCGGAATAGTAAAAATCGACCCCGGGACCACATAATCGAAACTCAAGTTTCGAACCAAAATAAGTTCACCCAATCCTCCATGAGTTCAAATATACAATTTGTTCTTAAGCTCGACTCCAAAACGAGTTCTAGATCGCAAATTCTTTGAAAACCCTTATTATACTCAATTCTCAATTTTTCTACCCATTTACACCTAATTAGGCTTAGGAATTCAAACAATATTGATGGAAAATGAAGAAAACGAGTTAAGAATCACTTACCCAAGAAGTTTGATGAAGAATCGCTCAAAAATCGTCCAAGGAGCTGTGGAGAAGAGAGTTGAACAGAAATGGGATTTTTATCCCGTTTCTGTTCTGTTTTGGGATTAAATTCACTGGGCAGCGAATTTGTTCTACGCGATCGCGTGAATTGGGTCGCGATCGCGGAAGGCAAATATTCAACACTACGCGATCGCGTGGACAATGCTGCGATCGCGTAGAAGAATTTCGCTGGGTGGCTCATTTGTACTACGCGATCGCGTGAAAAGGGTCGCGATCGCGTTGAAGGAAAATGGAAAGCTACGCGATCGCGTGCAGACGGCTGCGATCGCGTTGAAGAAGGACAGAAAGCTTCGCGATCGCGTGCAGACAGCTGCGATCGCATTGAGTAATGTGACAAGGCAGTGCGATCGCGTGTACAAGGCCGCGATCGCGTAGAGTAAAATGTATGTGTAAAAATTGCAGAAAATCTGCCAGTTTTCTAAGTCCAAAAACACCCCGAACCACCTCCGAAACACTCCCGAGCCCTCGGGGCTCCAAACCAAATATGTACACTAACTCAAAAACATCATATGAACTTGCTCGCGCGATCAAATCGCTAAAATAACATCAAAATCAATGAATTGAGCCTTAAAACTCAAGAATTCTTTAAAATTCCATAATTTCCAAACTTTCCAATTTAAGGTCGAAACACGTCAAACGACGTCCGTTTTCAACCAAACTTTACAGGGAAGCGCTTAACCAATATATATGACCTGTACCGGGCGTCGGAACCAAAATACGAGCCCGATACCGGTACTTTTTAATCAAAATTCAGTTTCATTTTCCTTAAACATTTTCAGAAAACAATTTAACAGAAAAATTCTTTTACTGGGGTTCTAGACCTCGGATTTCAATTCCGGGCATACGCCCAAGTTCCATATTTTTCTACGGATTTTCTGAGACCGTCAAATCACGGATCCGGGTCCGTTTACCAAAAATGTTGACCAAAGTCAACCATATCAATATTAATATCAAAATTCTTCAACTTTTTCACATATTTCACATATTTCAACATAAAAATTTCCAGCTTTGTGCCCGGACTGTGCACGCAAATCGAGGCAACTATAATTGAGGTTTTCAAGACCTCAAAAGCTCGGAATGATTAATAAAACAAGTGATGACCCTTTGGGTCGTCACACCTGATGTACTAGGTTTT